>JAKTRM010000050.1:0-74428 GCA_030579635.1 Wickerhamiella australiensis | reverse complement strand
TGCTGACTAGGGTTTTGTGTAGAGTGAGCGACCCACCCGAGTATATAAAGGGGGGCGCATAAAAGCGAAATATAAAGCTGTAGAAAATGCAAATTGAATATAAAAAAAGGCTCCAACTTCTGCAGATCGTAAGTGTTGGCATACCGTTAGAGCACGCTTTTTTCACGCTATTCGCAGGATATATGTGTTCTATCGCTTTCACCATGCTGAGCCGCCTCCGCGGCAACTTGATACCGCAGTAAGATTTGTGTGCGATTGGGGCGATGGCTACCGAGTGGACGATTTTAATCCCTCAGAAGCTTCATTCGTCGCTGGCGTCACGTGAACATGGGTATTGAGTAAGCGTATTTATTGGGACCCACCACAGGGGGCCCACTTCCTAGCATTTGCTGACTAGGGTTTTGTGTAGAGTGAGCGACCCACCCGAGTATATAAAGGGGGGCGCATAAAAGCGAAATATAAAGCTGTAGAAAATGCAAATTGAATATAAAAAAGCTCCAACCGGATTACGTTGACTGGACGCTTTTGGGCAGTAAAATTACTTTTTCTGCGGAAAAATATTTTTTATATGATAAGAAGAGCAGGTTTGGACCATGACCTTCAATACTAGCTTAAAGTTTTCTCAGATTTATAAAAGTGCTTTCTAGTACGATTTCGAATTAGAAACAGATTTCTGGACCTATTCAGGCTTTGAAAATAATTCAAAAACTATTTAAGAGACCCCCTCAAGCTACTTAAACGTAGTCTCAAAACCTTCTGCATAAACTGCAGGATATCTTCTGTTCAGTCGAAGAGCGCAAGTACCAATCCTAAACCACCGACATCGCGGTGTGACCACTCCCGGTGACCACTCTCGATACGTTGGGAATCACAGAATGCAGCCATCCACTTCACTTGCGTTTTGCTTAAGAGTTAAACTGGTTAGATAGCGCGCTCAGGAGCGCTTAAGTCCATGGGGCTTAGACAAATTTGGTGGCTGAGTTCCACACTGGCCTGAGATTGACTGGCCTTTTTCCACACTCATACGGTGAGCCCGTTTCCCGCGACACAGTCAGAGCGGCGTCATATCGAAGGATTATTACTTGACTACATCTTCGCGCTGTATCCCCACTAGTTAGATCAGATCAGATTTAGGTAGCTAGAAGGCGCGCGGTGTAGGCGCGGGAGAGCCCTATTGGCTCTATAATAAAGTATCGGGAAAAAAAAAACTTTGAGGAAGCTGTCCGCCAGCGTGCTGGTAGATGGTGTCACAGACCGCTACATTTCGAGGCTCTGAAAATTTCGCACTAAATTATGGCGCTTGATCGCTGTATTACTGTCACTGCAGGTTACCTGCATAAGATATAGCTATGTACGACGCGCGCTCAGTAGCGCATGAGTCCTTAGGACTCTTTAATAAAAAGATGGAGGAAAAAACAAAAGAGAGCAAGCATATCTCCGCCCATTCGCTATTCTCAGCTCCATAATGTAGCCAAGAGTTTGCAATTCCGACTACAGGTACGGCAGGGACCTAATTTTTATGATCCACTGTCTACTCTTCTAACATCTGCTTGCTAGATCAGGTGTCAGTAATCGGGATTTACAGTTGTATTATATCCTAATGTAAGGTTTACAGGAAACTGAGGAGCTAAGATGAACTACTATCCTCCCAGAAGCTTGTCCTTGCGAGACGCCTTGGAACACTTGATCAGCTCGCGTAGTTGGCAAATCAGACAGACTAAAGTATGAGTCCTTAGGACTCTTTAATAAAAATATGCAAAACAAAAAAGATTGAGGGGTCTAGTGCAACATTACAGCGACAAATATGCTTCAAATGCCTGTGATATGACCTGCAAACTCGGGGTGAATGGAAAAGGGCTTCATTTGTGACTTTTCTCGTGTGTGGCCAACAATATTTGTGCCAAAGCATTTTTTTGGAACCTTTCAACTTAACTAGGCTAGCGTCTGACTTCAATTGGTGTCTTTAAGGCTCAGTATTGCTCTGATTCGGTATTAATCGACGCGCATGCGCTAGTTCTTGCGGGGAGGACATACAGTGATCACTGCGAGTCCGCAGAGTTTTTCACCAAGCAAAAAGAGTATACGCTTGGTGTCACTTTAATTCTTAGCTTTGAGTATATCACGAGATCTGTGGTGAAGTGAAATACCTTCCCTTCACCGCTATACTGATACCCAGTCTCAATCGTACAGACTGGAAAGATGATTCCTAAGATTGTCCGTGCCCATCACTTCAGGTACCACAGAACGCAATACTACTTCTCTGCAATTGGCCCTATAGTAATGGTAACTTATCTAGATAGCGCGCTCAAGCGTTTGAGTCCTTGGGAGCTAGATATAAATAAGATGCAAAAGAAAGGTCATACAAATTGCAGCATCTGGATATAGTTAATGAACTCGCAAAACGTAGGTTAGCGATCTTTCTCACTCTTTTGAATTCATGGAATGAATCTCAACGTGACCTATCAATATACTGTTGTCTATATCTTAAGCAAATTTGGTAGTTACGATAGAAATGTATCCAGCATGGTTTTACCCGAGCGTCCATTAGCCAACGGCCGTACGCAGCGTTTAGGAATATGCTGGCCAAGCCGATCTCAGCCGAAGCGAGATCAAGACTTGTCTATTTATGGTCTGTCGACAAGGTTCTATGAGCTTCACACTAGTACAGTCCGCCTCCGTCCGAGTGCCGAGACGCCAGCCCTCATAACAAAACAAGTTGCTCCTTTTGGGTTGACGCAGACCAGATTAGAAAAAATTTCGGCAAGAGGTAGTTTATATATGCATGGCATCCAGGGAGTTACCCGGCCCAGGTGAATAATAATTATGTCAGGGTTCCCTGCTATTAATTTAACACAAGCAGAATGCCCAAATCAAGATCTCTAAAAGCTATAAGCCAGACAAATTCCAATAAAAAAGGTCCCAAACCTTCAAAAAAGAACCAAGAGTCCGTCGCCGCTCCAAGTGAATTCGATGAGACTGTGGTGGTCAAGAAACTCGCTGATAATGAACGTAAGGTACGGGAGAAGGCTCTTAAAGTATTGTCGCAGCATATTTCTACCATCAAAAAGCTTGACAGTCTTAAAATGCAGAAGTTGTGGAAGGGTCTGTTTTTCACCGTTTGGCATAGTGATCGGCCCTTGACCCAACAGGCACTTGCCCAGGAACTCGCTGATCTGACAAAATCTGTCAAAGACAATAATTACTGGAATTTTATTGATGCATTTTGGGTTATTATGTGCCGCGAATGGCACACTATTGACAAGCACCGTATTGACAAGTTCTACATGCTTATCAGACGCGTTGTGGCGGCAAATCTAGAGAAACTTGCACAAGAAGGCTGGTCCAGTTATTGGGTCAAGAGCTTCACAGACCTTCTTGCCAAATATCCTCTTGACCCCACTGATGCTAAGATACCCCATGCACTTCGTCTTCACATCTGCGATATACTACTTGACGAGTTTGACAAAATCGAGCAAAAAAACGATGAGTTCTCGATCGAGCCATTCATGGAACCATTTCTGGCATTTGTCGAAGCTACACTTTTCAAGACCGTTAAGCTCTATGCTATTGACAATGTTTTACGTGACCCCAGACTTTTAGAAACGTATGGGTACACATCCAAGTTCACACCAGTAGAGAAGGAGGAGGAATCTTCCGACAGTGCTGACGATTTCGACAAGACAAGTGATGAGGAAGAAGATGAAGGAGACGACGAAGGAAATGACGATGAGGATGAAGAATTCACAGGATTCGACTGACCTCCGTAATTTTTGTACATATTTAGGTAAATTCACGATCGTAAGGCATGCCCCCAAAGACCTGAAACAGCGTGAATGGTAACAAGCGAGGTGCAGAAGTCTTCTGATCACGGTCTGGTGTTGGATACTACCGACATGATACATGCATGACAGCCATTAGTAGCCAGAGAGGAGTTTCGCTAAGTTAACGATTTACTACCACTGCAGGTTACCTGCATAATATATAGCTAGTTATGTACGACCCGCGCTCAGGAGCGCATGAGTCCTTAGGGCTCTTCAATGAAAATATGCAAAAAACAAAAAACGATCTACATCTAGCTATGGAAGGCCTTTATACACTGGCATGCACGAAACTAATTATATATCTGGTTTCAACATCAGGTTATCCGAACACACTGCTCGCCCCTTTACATATCAATCAAGTCACTTTGGCAAGCAAAAGACAGATTCTCTGAGAATTTTTCGCTGCATTAGTGGGTCTGACATTGAAAGCATTTCACATGCACCGTTAGACGGTAAATCAGGTTGTAATGCAATGACAAACCTATGAGATGACTGGTGATTCTGAAGAAAGACCGTTTGTGGGCACCGACGGCAAAGAAGTCAAGCTTAAACACTCTAGAACACTGAAAACTACGCCATGGTATGCCAAAGACCAGATTGAGACCTCGCCATCGTCAACATACGAAGCGAAACGCGATGTCTACGAGGACTACGACCCCGAAACATATAAAGCGGTTATCCAAAGTTTTGTCAAGAAGAAGCACAAGAAACGCAAAAATGATATCGCTAAAGATGCTAAAGAATCACTGATTTATGATTCATACTCCCGAACAACCCAAACAGAGAGCTGTAGAGATCGAAGGGACACGGCGCACTATCTCAAAAGCTTGGACCCATTTGGAGACCTTGAGTTCGAGGAGAACGATGAGACTGGTGGGGCCACGGAGGCCTCGGCGGTTTCCGTCAACGCACGTGGCGAGCAGGATGCAGGGCCTATGCAGAGTGGTACGGGAAATGCAGCCGCTTCAACAGCAGCTGGGTCCCCGCGACCATGCTCAGATGGGAATGAAGAGAAGAAAAGGCTTCAATGATCGACTTTAATGATTAGCTTCAAAGCTCATTCATTCAGCCGAAATGTCCCTCGATGAGGAGAAATTGATGCATGAATGTACACATGAAAACAAAGATATACTCAGCCTATGGTCAAGCCCCCATCATAACTTATTTTGACGATACCTGCTGGTTGTTCACTTAAAGGTACTCAGTTAAACCGGATCAAACGATGTAGCTGCACACTTATCGCCTGAAAATAATCACTAGCTATAAATTTATTTTTTCATATTCGATTTGCATTTTCTACACTTTTACGACATATAACCTGGACGGACTTATAGTCGCAAATCAGTTAAATAAGTGCGTCGAGTTAAAGTTGGTATAGTCGCACTTGCATATGGGGTCAAATTTTGTATACACTGCAGATGCCTGAACGGCGATATGAAGAAGCCCAAGTCAATCCACACATATCCTGTTTTAGTTACCACTTTTCAGTAGTTTTCTTCTCAAAAACCTATATAGGGAAGCTCTGAATTCCACTGTTGACATGCATTTTTTGCCTCCCCTCTGCCTCCCCTCTACATGAGGCTTTCTGCATTGGTGCACGGCGGGCGGGGCGGCTTCTAAATGTGGCGAAACCAGGAGCTGGAGTGGCGGGGCCTGATGGCCGCGTAGGGAGAATACTGCGCAGGTTGCGTAATTTTTTTTCCTAGATAGTAATGAACTGGACCCTTGTTCAACCAATCAGGAGATGCATTTTCAGAATGTCTTCACAAGCTCACAATCAGAATCGGTCGCATAGTATGACTGTTGGCCCTGCATGATTTCCACGGAAACCAGAGGTGCAGGAGACCCCTACTTGACTATTATAGATTAACTCACCATCTCTATCAATAAGTGTGCTGACATACCAAGAAGTGATAGTGAAATTAAATGAAGTTTGGAGCGCAACTGACGGGACACAGCGTCCATGAATGGCGCGCGCATAATATTCAGTACAATGAGCTAAAACAAGAGATCCGTCGCGTGACTACAGGATCCCCAACTGCGGAAGAACTTTCAAGTCGCCTCGAAAGGTTGGCGCAAACTTTTAACGAGGAATTTGACAACTTCACTTTGGTTGTGAAATCAAAAATTGGTGAAATTGATTTCAGAATCGGCAAATGCGAGGATCTTGTGTCTTATCTAGCAACTCACTCTCCAGACCCTCAAGGGAAGTCTCAGTTCAAGCGGGAAATATCACGCCTTACCCGTGATTTGCAGCAACTCAGTCGATTTTCACGTGCACAGTACATTGGATTTCGGAAACTCATTAAAAAGTATCGCAAGTGGTCGCAGGGGGGCAACGCTCTTGATCAGTTTGAGGAGAGGCTTGAGGCAGACGACAGCGCCGCTATGATAGATTTAACACCAAGATTCCTTGAACTTTCTATCTTATGGGATATGGCCCGTGATGGCCGTTTTGAGGCTCTTTCAAGTATCCGTGGGGAACAAGCTGATGTCGGTGCCCCTCCAGCTGCTCAAGATGCTCAGTTTGCGACACAACCCCAGTCTCTCAGAGTATGGATTCCGGCAGACTCAGTAATGGAGGTTTTGCTAACTTTGCTACCGCATATGCGACTCGATGGCACCGAAAAAGCAATGAGCACATTTTTTGATAACGAGCATTTCGATTATGTTCGCAGTGGTAGGCAGCCAGGTGAAGCTTTCCAAAACCATCTCGGCGGAGACTCTTGGTTTTGCGCTCCAACAGGTGGATTAAGACGATTTACCGTCTCGCGCTTTTCAGCGAGTGAAACAAAGAAGCTCCTCAGAGTTAGTGGAGGAGGTGGCTTGCCAGCCTGTGATTCAGAGGATGATGCTGCTAAGAAAATCGTTTTAGGCTGGCTCGAGGCATCCAGAGCGGAACCTTTTGCCACTATCACAAGCATTCGAACAAGGTACAATGATATTAGACCTGCTACCTCAGAATTGAATGATCCTACAAAAGTTTGGGCTGTAGTCGACGAGAACATTCAAGCCAGCTTATTGAATGGATCCTCTGTTACCAAATTTCCCCACGCTGTCTTGCAAATTAGCTGGACTGGTGAAATGCCCGCGTTTATATCGGAGGTTGAAGAATCGCATCTGATTCGTACTGTGAGCTCCTCTTTCAGTCTTTATGCTTTTGCTGCCTTGAGCCTTTATCCTAGCACTTTTGTAGGGCGTCCCTCATGGCTTCGACTTTTGGATGAAGGCACAGACATTCATCGTGCCGCTCAGGTTCCGGCCACTATTAGTGAGAGGTCTGCCAGTACAGTGGGTAAACAAAGAAAATTGTGTGCAAAGCGCAGCACTTCGATTCTTCTCAACCATAGTAATGGCGCACCAGACTTGGAGGATGACGAGGATCTGACCAACCTACCAGAGTCAAGTTCGCCGTCCACGTTGCGTTACTGGAATGAATTCGATTACCCCGACGAGGATGCAGACTTTGCTGTGTTTGTAGACCCTGATGACGAGGACACTCATGCTGGTGTAGCGGAGCAGCTCTCACAACCGATTATCCAATTTTCTCAAAAGGTCAAGCGCAGTGTGAACCAGCTTCGCAATATGATTACTGGCGAATCCTCTCGCCCCGGTACACCATCTCCCACCAGTATTGGTGATGCAAGTGAAGCCGATCCTCTCTTGCCATACTCACCTCGCTTGACCCCTCAAGACTCGCAGCAACATTACGAGTCATTTCCGTCTGTAGACCCCAGAACAGCAACAAGGGATGTGATCATGGCAATGCTTAGCTGTATTTGCTATGCACTAGCGACAACAGTTACCTTCTTAGCTTACAGTATCATCATTGGCGACGATGGAGCACCCGGCCTCGCAGGTTCTATAAAGAGTGTGATCATCATTGGCTTGATTTTCGGAATGGCTTTCAGTGGCCTGGGCACAGCCATTTTTAATCTCCAAGCTCATCCCTCGTGGCTTGGTCAGGTAACTACTCAATGCGCTTTCTTTGCCTTAGTTTGCAGTGGAGCTGGTGGTATCGCGTGGGTCAGTGTTTCGTGATAATTCCACCCATCTATAACTGGTAAACCCTGCATACAGTTCCAGCAAGAACGTTATATATTTATTTAGTTTTTTTAATTTACAGTGTCTTTTTTCTCTTATCTTCACTATCTCTATTCTTCCTTACAGATTCGTGCGAGTGAATCACTCATACGGATTTTTGCCAAACAACCTAACACATAGACTCTCACCGTGTTCCATATAATCTTGTCGACTGACTGACCATTTTTTGCGCTGGGGGTTATTGGCTAGCCCCGCACCTCCACTCCAATTGAATGTGATCGGATCTGGTGCTCTTCTCACCCGCAAGGGAATATCTTGAGGGCATAAGCTCTGTAGTTCCTGAGCCACGCGCTCTGTGTAATTCGGTAAAAGAGATGTGCCACCAGTTAGAACTATATTTGACCATAACAATGGCTGTACTTCTTGAGGGGCAGCGTTGATTGACTCTGCAATGGTCTCAGGAATTCCGGACTCATGGAGACCTATATCAGTGGGATTAAACAAGATCTCTGGTACAGAGAAGCATTCGTTTCCAAGTGTGAGGACTTGATTGCCTTGTTTACGAAGCCTTGTACCTTCTGTATTCTCGACCAACTTTCCAAACCGATGCTCAGGACTCAGTGCGTCGGGTAACAGATATGATACTGTATAATCTGCAGGACTTGACCTCCATTTATCGAGGTCCTGAACAAAGTCATTGGAAACATAGCACACCTTCTCTTTGATGGCGTTTAAAATATAGGGCTCATCCATCATATTGTAGTAGCGAAAGCTGACAGTTTCTTTGAGATAGTTCGTCAATACTTTACCACCAATATCTAGTCGACGAATTGCTGGCCATTGAGAGGCCCCTTTAACTACAGGAACAACCTGAGTTGCGGTAAATCCAGAGTCTACGATCAGAGCACAGTCTCTGTTGGCAACGCCGTCGTCAAATATTTCAGCCATGCTATTCCAGTAACCCATTGCTTGTGGTGTGAGGCGGGTGTATTCCTTGAAATTGTACTCCTCGAGACAGATTTGATCAGTATTCACTGTGAGCGACCCCAAGGTATAGGGCATCTCTGACAGAATTAAGTGCGTATCAGTTGGATCAACGGGTTTCCCTAAAATTCCAGTATCAAACACATAATCCCAGACTACTTTTTCAGCTTCCCAGGAATATAGCTGTCCCTTTTCAATGGGTCGTCTGAAATGCACACCAGACACATCTCGGCAGTTTTCGATATCATTGCCTACATAGAGCCGTCTATCACGACCTTTTGTGATACTGTTTAGAACCTGCGAGCATTTGTCGTTGCTAAAGCCTGCTTTAATAGTGTTTGAACCATTGTCAAGCACCAGAGCGGCTGGCATTAAGTAATCGAAAGGTGAGGCCGGGACTTGAAGTTCGCCAGGGCCATGCTGAGGTATTCCTCACTGCAGTGGAGGTCATGGAATCGGAACCCGTCATTTGTAGAACACCAACGTCGGCCAGACAATAACTAATATGGTTCAAGATAGGATAAATTAACGCTGGAGTAAGCGAGCGCCAGAGGGAAACTAGATAGCGTGCGGATCTGTCTTATTGTCAGCTTTGTCAGCTAGATGGTAATATATGATCACCTAGCACCACGCTTAACTGTAGCCCGACTAGTGGATGGACACAAAGCAAAAGCTAGTAATACTGAAGTAGTAGTTGCTTCGCCTTGAATTTCATGCACCTTTTTCAACATTCATCCATCTTGGCCTATCGAGTTGCTGAGGAATTGCTTACTAGAGGTCTCGATTGCCATGAACTTATCGGGCCTCCACGATGTCAGATAAGTGCATATCTCGCCGATTGGGCAGCATGATGAAGTATCGCACAAGCCTTCACGGTAATAAGGGCTTATTGAATAAGGGGCTGACCTCTCATATGAGCGACGGAAACAGACAATCTTTAGGGTAGCAGGGTTCAGAGGTGGGGTATGCCAATGCATCACTGATGCGCGCGCATGCAGCCCAAGCTTGGACTAGCAAAACCGTACATGCCCCCATGATTTACTATGAAGTTCCGGGTGAGACTAGAAATCTTCTGATATAGCTACATAGATTTCAATGGACTAAGCCTATAGGTCCGCTCTAGGAAACAGATCACTCCATCTGCCTCAAAGTCGGTAGTCATGCCGATCGACCCGATGCACAGTGATATGCACAAAGTCGTAAAACTTCAAGTTGAAAAAATATGAGTCAACCCCGAAAAGGAGAAGGAAAAAAGTGCGGAATTGTCTATTGAGAAGAATTCCTGTCTAATAGCTACAATATATCTCAAGTTAGGACTATCTGGCTGGGGACGCGTCCCGATCTAAGTGTGTGATATGACGTCACATGTACTTACCACCCCACATATGTAATTGATGCTCGATAGCGGGCAGTCATGTGGCGACTTTAGGCAAATATGCGATTTTTGGTATGTTACATACTATCTAGTCTCTTCTAGAAGCTCAAATGAAGTAGAATGCAAAGTATAATAAATTAAAAGGAGCGCTGGCACGTGAGGTAGGCGAAAGATGACATACGGGTCATGACTTTTCGTGAGAATTGCGAATACTTTCCAACTGTGCTTCAATAAGAGCAGCTTGCTTCAAAAGTCTCTCCATGCGTTCGTTTTCCTGAGCAACAACGTTTTCGAGGTTGTGCACTTTGTTCGACATTGCTTCGCATATGATAGTCTCTTCCATGGGGCTGAGGTTACCCGCAGGTAATTTGGACGAGAGTGGGGATTCCTCACTTGATGGAATAGGCATGCTGCACATCATACTCCACTCGATCTGGGGGTACTGAGTACTTCTTTATATCTTCTCAGTTACCCTAGCCCCCGCCAAGTAGTGTGTAATGCATGCACACCATTCTAGTCAGGTGGTGGGAGTAAGGTTGAGAAAAACTCCAGTTCAAGGGCCTCATGTGCAATAATTTCAATATAAAAGGGGGCTTATAATTAATTCCTCTCCGTTCGCAGCAAAGTTTAGTTCAGACGCAAAAGCGGTAATGACGTCATACATATGCACTGAATCTAGTCTAATGCCTATGCCTAATTCTGTCCCTGTCTCAGCTGAAATGCCGTCACTGTGTGGACACAACAGTTTTCTTATTTCCGCTTCTGGTAGAATGTCTGAGACACTGTTGGTTTACAACTACTGTGTATTCTTAAAGGTACAGTAGTGGCAGCGTTGCCGCTTCACTGTTGTGATTTTTTTCCTGTGGCTTGGGAAGAGAGAAGAGTGGGTATTCTGGTGCATTTGCGCCTGCAGAGTGATGACTTTCCTTGCAGGAAGAGTAAGAAGGAAAAGTATGTGGTATACTTGTATTACTATGACTGAGACGCGCTGAGCCCTCTGGCCAATATTCATTTGCCATCAGCGCTCTGGATCACTATATGGCTTGTCGTTTAGGCATTGTATGTACTGATTTGCACTGCCGTTACAGCCGAGAGGCGAACCATGCAGCAATGGTTATTAGGCTGGAGGAGTCTATACGACTGATTAGCGACTAAGTTCGAAACAGCTGGTAATTAGAAATAAAAAATCTCATACATCACAGGTTGATACAAGGGATCATACCAGATGCACTCAGATCTTGCTGGATTCTAATAAGTAATTTATGTGTTCAATTCTCGGCTATTTACCCCATGCACTAAGTGACGTCAGTCTGTACCAGGCATTAGAACCAGGCGATTTATACACTGTTGAGAATTTATAACAACAAAGCCAGAACTTGATCTAAGAAGTATTAGATGGTGAATATCCCTATTAGATGATTACACACGTCAACCACGGCTTGTAGATTGTACTGCCGTGCAGTTTGTCAACGAATTTATGCACAACGTCACCAATTTAGGCCGAGAGAGATTTAATTACCCATCGAGGAATGACTAGGGTACCCATGGTAATCAACTCATGGGGTGATAAATGCCTAGACTGGAATGCGCTTCTAGTTGACTTGTTTCTCTAGCTTTATGTTGTTAACTCTACTGTGAAAATTATTAACGATGTCTATAGCTTCTATATAGAGAGAGAGAATAGGCTGAATCAGAGAGTACGATGACTTCAACGGCTCAAGCTCACCATTCCGTAATAGTAAATATCGCCATAAGGCAAAACTAAGCATAGCAAGGAGGCATTCCGTCTGACTCTCCCTTTCCATGCGACACGGTTTGCGAACCTGTACACGAGTGGTTCTCTTCAAGAGCGCAGCACGAGAATGCCTGAGAGAGAAATGATGAGCGATCCTGCGGATTCTCATAAACAGCATCGTGACTACCCAATGGTGGGGCCTCTGTAAAGCTATTAGCGCCCAAGACTGGAATTGACCGCTCAAGGGTGATTTTATGAGACCGGGCTTTGTCGAACGCAAGAGCAAATCGAATGTGAATCCTAAGTAGATGGTTCAATGTAACATATTTTGACTGGAAAGAAGGGGTCAAACATCTGGGAATCAAACAATTTTGAAAAGACTCACTCAAATCAAGACTAGTACCGGTTTCTGTAAATTCGCGTCGGGTGAAAAATACCTGAGCTTGCTGATCACATTTGGTGAAGCTGCTAGCTTTGATAGTAGTATGCGAGACAATCTCACCAACAATCTCAACGACAGATAGCGGCATGTTACCCTCGGAAAAGATACCGAGGCTGATGGGAAAATTTGAGCCAATTTTCGCGAATTCGGGGATAGCTGCAGTGGAGCTAATCGTATGGGCTGTGTGCGACTGAGCGCCGTTGATATCAAGGCTTTTAGTCACAACGCGGGAAACCTCACACCCTCTAGTATTTGCGGCTGGGGAAAAATGGATGGGAACTTCACAACGAATATTCTGCTTGAACGAGGATGGGCGTTTTACTGTTGCCTTGAGTGCATGAGTAATATCAGCGCTGATACCATCACTAAAAGAGGGTGGCAGCACCTTGTAATTGTCCTCCTTATGGCCAGCTAGTCGAATGGAAAAGCTAAAGCGGTGTGTGCCAGGCGCTAAAGTAAGCTTTTTTGCATGGATGACAGCACCTTCTTGCTCTGAAGGGAAAATACGCTGCTCCTTGCAGTAGATTCTGGATGCACTGCGATACACGGCATCTTTATTTACGCGATCATGGCGTTGCTCGTCACGTAGCTGTCGCCGTTCAAGCCGTTGCTGGCGTTTGAGAGCCCGACGACTATAAAAGTCCGCAGTATCGTACTCGAAGTCACTGGATGGGGTATAGCGAGTTGATCTGGGGTGTCGCACACATGTGATCTCTTCAACCTTATACTTGAGGGTAATCTCGGCTACATCGATCTCCTCACTGAGCTCAAGGATAGCCTCGCCCTCAATTAAGTCACCACTAGTGTAGTGATCTTTTTTCTCTTGAATTCGAAGAGTTATTTGCGCAGCCTTGCTCAGTGGGATGCTGTGGACGGCACGGGTTGCTTGTTTATAATGCGCTGGGGCATTAGCAGCTAAACGGACAATTTTTTGAACAATTGGCATGCGAGATTTTGCAATGTCTTCCTTGAATGATACCAAAGTGTATATATATATATATATATATAGATATATGTATATTGTGATGGCTTAGCAGGGCTTGGCGCGACTTTGCGCATAGCCGGGTGAAGCTTTGATGACCAAGCCGCATGATGCATGGAGCCATGACGTCCTAGATCTAGCCAGAAATCTGTGACATTGGGCGAAAATCACTAGGGTGTAAGGGATCTGCTCAATAATACATAGTGCGTTATAGCAGCTCAGCTTATCAATCCGCCTCCACATCCGATTACACGTGCTCTTGCCCACGTGCTGCATTTGGCGATAGATGATGGGCTGCTGCGGGCGTATAAAGGCTTAGAACCAGATAGTGGCTCAAGAATGCGTTTCTCGTATGCATTGAGCGCAGGAGCTTTCCCAGCAAGTGAATTAACCGACACTCTTTATTCTACACCCCAATCTAATGTCTTGAATGCGAATATTGGATATGGCTCGTACAATTATTGCTCAATGCCTCATCCCCGTAGTGATGTGTACCTTCCTATTAATGGCGCCAAGCTTGAATATGTTGACTACATTCAACGCCACCAGCGCAGGACACCCTATAATCTGCTCCAGGGCGATGTATTCGAGTGCTCCGACGTGCGGCTGGTAAGTGGAACAAACTTGCTCAGCTCCCAAGGATCAATTCAACTTGTGATTGATAATAGCACCATTGGGTCCTGCCAATTTCCTGAGTTAACCTCTCAAGGTATCCAGGATGCGTTTGTTCATGGTCAAGACTTGTGGGATGTATATGGTGGCTTGGGGCTATTACCAAGATTGCCCGATAAATCAGTGAGATTTCGTGCAAGTAACTCGAAACTAACTGAAAGTACCGCGCAGAATGTAATTTTTGGGCTTTGGCCGGGAATGGGGGGCGTTTTGTTGCACCAGCAGCCAAGCTCAGTGGATACTATCAATTCAGGATTTAGTTGCGATGCCCGAAGTGATGTGAAAAATGCTCAAATTAGAAGCAATGAGTGGCTGCAACATTTGAAGAGCTTTAATGAAACTTTCAATGCCTTGAACTCCACTGGGTCGACGGAAGGGTTTGCCACCGACTTGGAGTGGACAAACTCTCTTGACCATCTATGTGATAACTTTCAAGCAAAAGTATGCAACGACTATGCACTGGACATTGACCAAAGTATAGTTGATAAGGTATTTGCGGGTGGGGACTGGGAGTGGGATTTTAGGTGGCGTGCTAGTTCGAACTCAACTCTTGGTATCACTACTACAGAAGGGCTGTTCATAAAAGAAATTGTGGAGCGTCTAAAAGACCCAAATGAGCTCAAATACTCTCATACATTTGCACATGATGGTGATATTGGGCCTCTTGCTGGTGCACTAGGAATTAGCTATCTCCGGTGGCCAGGAATGGCATCTAATATCGCGATCGAGATTTGGAGCAAGGACTCAGCAAGATTTGTCCGTGTGCTTTACTGTGGCGCTCCTATACGTAGTACTTGGGTTCAGAACGAGCATCCTCTCGAAGATTTTATCGCAAGGCTGAGCAAGTATGTTTTAGACATGAAAGAATGTTGAATATTTAAAAAAAGTATTATATACATAGTCAACACTTTTGTAGCTCTCCACACAAGGTAGCAAGGAATAAATATTAGGAATAAATAGAGGAACTAGAAGCCGGTGGTCGTGGAATCCACTTCGGGACGCCCATTCTCAATGCACTCTAAGATTTCAGAGAAGAGAAGGGTCCGAAGACCGGGACGATTTACGTTTTCGAGTCCAGGGTCTCCAGCTAGTAGACCACTCTGGTTTAAAAGATCGTAATGTAGAAGTGTTACTGCTGGTTGGTTTAACAGCTACCTGGGTAGCTAGCATGGGTGCGTCTGAGGCAGTTGAGGCGCGCGGAACAGGATAACGAATCACCTCGAATCCAGGACTTGCTGCCTTGGGATTCGGCTTGAAAAGCTTGTCAACGAACGTGGGTGGGGCTTCATTTGCTGGATGAGATTCCAGAGGAATAGGATTATCATGAGGAAGTCGGACACCATTAATACCATACACAAAGTCAACCTCACGAATCGCGTAATTTTTTGAGATAATAGCTTCTTCATCGACACCCGAATCGTCAAGGCTGGGCTGGTTACGCGGGGGACGGTAGTAGACGTCTGTGGATACGTATTTGTGGATATCTGTGAACGGAATAGTTTTGGTAGTGCACACTTTGGGCGTTGGCTGAAGCTTGAAGTGTCTCCAAACCGTGGTACAGGCACAAAAGATATTCAAGCAGAGCAGATAGAGCAAAGTTGTCGCATGGATCATGTTCATTGTAAACACTACTCTGTTAATGGCAACTGGCTTCAGCAAATTAGGGTATGTTTTCACCACGGTCGGGACCAGTGGGAATAAAAGACAGCACACACTAATTGATAGAATCCTGGGAATCAGTATCAAGCAAAAGCCGACAAAGCTCAGCTCATGCGGTCTCGTACCATACGCACAGGCAAATTGGGCCAGCTGGCAAATCAGCAACAGAATAACCTGAGCCAAAGAGGATTTACTCAAGAAAGAAAACATGCTCGCCTGTAAAACTACAAGCACCGTCTCGAGTATTTGGTACCACAAATCGGCCCTTGAAGAGTAGAAGTATCTACCCCAGAGGACCAAGTTGCTGCGAGTCAAATTTTGTGACTTGCGGGCACCATAAACCACACAAATGAAAAACACAACTGCTGCTAACCAACAGCACATGTAAAGTGCCATAGTGAAAATAACGCCTGGGGAAACGGGAGTCTCATAGAACCGATCATTCAAAGCGAACGCATACGGTAAAGTACGGCTCAGGGTGTACATTTTCATTCCATTTGTGATGTAAAAAGGTGTGCCTCCTAAGGGAATTTTCGTCAGGTACATGAGAGAGGTGAAAACCACAAATAGGAGTGGCAAAGCCATAACTGAAAACCAATAGTTGAGCATAGTAGACAGGGTGTGTAATAATCGAAAAGGGGACTTGCGCTTGAGAAAAAAGGAACAGGCGCCAACCACCACTAACAGTCCAATGAACGCCACTGTATTCACGGGCCATAAATCAGCGACGGTAGGTACCCCCGCAAAATACATGAGTGATTCAAGCTGAGAAGCACCAGCTAAGGATGCAAGTCCATCATCAGCAGTACGCGGGGATTCTAAACCTGATACCCAATTATTCGGGATGATGCCAATAACCCAGCCTAGCTTGGCATAAAGGCTTTGATAATAGGCAGGGAATTGAACATCAATAATTGATGTAAATGCCACAAATTGCAATTGCCGCATCACTTGAGTGGTGGAGCCAAGCGCTGCCAATTCATTAGCACCGGAAGCACCACTATTAAGAGGATTCCAGTTCGAGACTGGCTCGGGGTCGAGCCAAATGACCATAAAATACTTGAGTATGGAAACCAGGACGAAGACAAGAGGAGCGAATACACCAATACCGTACTGCATCCCAAATGTCATCTGCCGAGTGAATACTATCTCGAGCGTTCCCATGAACCGGTGCATTTCTGCAAGCTCAACGTGTAATTCAGCGTTTTCCAAGTAATGGAGACCACGTTTGAGCGTAGCATTGAACGAAAATGTAAAATTAGTGAACGGAGCTACGGGGCACCCTCCTCGTATTGTGCTGCACAGAGGCTCACCGTCATTGTGGGGGAGCTTACCATCTGAACTTTGAACAAAGAATGCCCTTAATGTTGTGAAATAGCCATCTGTCACGTCGTTGATTGTTTGATTGGCGTTCCGCGCATCCACGGTGACATTGTAAAGGCCTAGGCTATGATCCATCTCCACAACGTCAACTACATCGACTGATATCCCTGTTCCGTTAAACAGGAAAGGCAGAGTTGTTGCCCATGCCAGCGCCATCAATGCCCAGACCTGCACCAGGGTCATCTGTCAACTTTACTAATCCTATAGCCGGGCGGACAAAAGGTGCAGCCAAACTTTCTTTTATGGAAGTAGAGACGCCTCTTCTTTATGCAAATCTGGCTTTTTTTGGAATATTGGGGTGTATTGTTCGAGCCGGTCTTAATGAATTGACGGCATTCGAACATGAGGGCATTCTTTGGGCAAACGTGTGTGGCTGCGTTATCATGGGGTTTCACAAGCACTGTTTTCACGAATCGATGCACATACCTATTGGCACTGGATTGTGCGGGTCGATAACATCCTTCTCCTCTCTGATAATCCAATTATTCGAATACTCTACACATCGTACGCCAGGATGGAACAATGGGGGATACTCTATAATGGCGTTCCTGTCATTCACCATCATTCAATTTTCTTGTAGCGTCACGGCATCGATATTTGGGCAACATCTGGGTCAAGCTTTTGAATCTTGTCGCTGGAATTTCCCCCATCACCCGGTTATACGCTTGTATCTGTGTCCCATAATGGCGTTGATCGCGCTTATAGTAGCACTTGTCTGTTGTGTTTGTATTGAGAATGGCCGTAACTGGACGCTAATGATTTTGTTTGCGCCCTTTGGAGTTTGGGTTCGCTATTTTTTGAGCAGGTTCAACGGCAAAACTCTCAAACTCGGCACCTTTACTGTCAATGTCGCTGGCACGCTGATCTCTGCTGTCTCTAGTCTATTCCTCAACCCATATTTCAACACGTCACGCCTACAGCATGATGCTTTACACGCACTCATTGATGGGCTTGCTGGTAACTTGAGCACTATTTCAACTTTTGTGAATGAGCTCAATTCATTGCCAAGGAGGGCTGCGTATCTCTATTTTGGTGTCTCACTGGCTACCGGGTTCATTTGCACTCTTGTAATAATGGGACCTGTAATGTGGATACACCATAGCCCCTATCTTGGGTCTCTGTAGCGAGCCCAGGGAATTTGAGAGACTCAAGCGTCCGCTTAGATTTACCTCATGTTATTTATTATTTTGTTAATGGGCTACATATTGTAATGTGTGACCATTCAAGGTCTTTTTTTGTAAAGTTCCACTGTTCAATGCCGGCAAAGAGAGCCTAAGCATCAAGAGGGATATGGATATAGTGAAGTCAAACTGATACGTTTGGCAATGAATTGATTCCAATAAATATTCGCATAAAATACACCCATACGCCACATATTACGCGGGAAATCAATGTAGGATCTTAAAATAAACTTGAGGGCGTCTCTAGTCCCTTGCGTGGCGAGGGACCATTGATAAGACCACGAGCTCGAGTCAATTTTGCTGGCTTTCACAACTCTTGTAAAGTGTGCCACCGCGTCTACAGAGTGACAAAGACGCGCAAATGTCTGCACAAGAGCAACCAGTTCAGAGCGTTTGAGATGGCTCAAGACTGCAGTGACCTGCTCTGGGTCCTCCTCGGGGTCTTCAGGGAGCTCGAAGAGTAGCTTGAGAGCAGTGCCGTAACCAGCAGTTTGGATTTTACCCCACAGCTGGCATCTTTCGCAACCAACGCATGACATGAGGCCATTAACGTTGCGCACACGGCGGCGGAACTCGTCTTTCAGGATTCGGCTCTCGCGAGTATTGAACAGAGCAGTCTCATTGATACCACGGCCAGCGCGATAAAGGATATGTGCAAGGCGATGCAGCTCAAACCGAACGCTCGAGTCAACAGACGGACAAGTAGATGAGAAACTTAGAAGCTGCAGATAGGTCTTGAGTTTTTCAATGGCTCTTGAGATCAGAACATGGTTGAAAAGCAAGTTGTTGAGACGCTCTGGGTGATTGCCTACTCTTCTCATAAACTCATCAAGGTTGGGCCCCCACTCACCGGTAGTTTGATTGAGATAGTCATAACTCAAGTGCGTGGAGATGGAGGCATGCATACCACTCAATAATTTATAAAAGAGACGCTGCTCGACACAGTGGGGCTCCATGTTGAGCGCGTTTTGACCGGCGGTGCCACCGATTTCTTGGCGAGCATGACGGTCATCAAATACAGTGGCCAGGTCATTGACGGCACATGGCGTTTTATCAGCGAGTGTGTCCTCGCCGAAATAGCCAAAACAGTTTTCTTGATAGACAGCATTCCAAACTTTATGCGCATGGCTGCCCGCGTATCCAGTAAACCGTTCAATATTATCATTGAGATCTACCCAAACGCCCTCGCCCGACTCATCTTCAGGGTAGCAATAATCGTGATTTGAATACGCGAAAATGTCTTCCTTTACACAGCCCGGCTCATCCGTGCTTTTGGAATCTTTTCGAAGCCTGCCCAAAAACTGTGATTGTAGCTCCCAAGGGACATTCTCCTCGAGCGGTTCAATTGCACAGGCTCTATTACCGCAAGTTCCAGTGTCGTCAATGAAAGGACACTTCTCGTGGCTCAGATCAACGAAATATGTTGCAAAGTAGGGTCGGCCTGCAACCTGCTGGATGTAAGGAGATAACTCTTTGTTAGCCTCGAAAACGTCTGATCCAGTAACATTCATTGTATCCTTGACCAGAGTGTCTTTTAAGGACTCCAGCGGACAGCTCAACTCTGCTGCCACCACAGTGAGTAGAGACAGGAGCATGAGTTTTATGTAACCGTGCCGCGAGCTTTAAGAGATGTGGGGTGATGATGGCAGTATCGATCGTAATAAAACCTTAAGGGCCATTTGTGGAATGGTAAGGCCTGCTTCCAAGCTTAACATTGAACATTTTCGAGCTAGAATGAAAATCTAGCCCCGAGATGATAATGCAAGAAACCAGGTTATTTGCGCCACCATATTATGTGGCGTAATGCATACCGTCGCCTCTAATCTTGCAGGAGCCCCTCGAAATTTATTTTTCACAATGGCCAAACGCTCTGGTGATGTTGCCGGGCTAGACGACTCTAAAAAAGCTAAGAAAGACAAGCTCAAATCCAAGGATGAAAAGTCAAAAGACAAAAAAGAGAAGAAGGAGAAGAAGGAATCTTCCTCTGATAAATCGAAAAAATCCAAGAAAGAAAAGTCAGACAAGAAAGTGAAGAAAGAGAAATCAAAGCATGAGTCTGCTGAAGAGGGGACCGTGAAAACGCTTGCCTCGTCTTCAAGTGATGTCGAAAACTTCCTCGAAACCAATGGTGTTGGAATTGAGGTCGGCCAGTCGATCCCCAAATGCGACCCTGTCCTTACCATGGAGGCTGTACCGGTTAATGAGGACATCAAAAAAGTTCTCAGAGAGTACCCCACTCCCACCCCGATTCAGTCTGCTTCTTGGCCCTATTTGATTCAAGGTAATGATGTTATTGGTATTGCCGAGACTGGATCTGGTAAAACGATGGCATTCGGTGTTCCCGCTGCCCAGAAAATCACCTCCACAAAGGGTCGTGGTGTTCGTGCGCTCATTATAAGCCCCACTCGTGAGCTTGCAATGCAAATTGATGAAAATCTCGCCAAACTCAAATCGACGGGTGTTAGCACTGCTTGCGTGTATGGTGGTGTTCCTAAACATGAACAGAGACAAGCAATTAAAAAGGCAAGTATAGTTGCTGGTACACCTGGCCGTCTCAAGGATCTAATTGGAGAGGGTGCACTTGATCTCAGCAATGTTGAGTATCTAGTCCTCGATGAGGCCGACCGTATGCTTGAAAAGGGTTTTGAGCAGGATATCAAGGAAATTATTGGCGCTGTTACTTCATCAGACCGCCAGACTGTCATGTTCACAGCCACTTGGCCCCCCCAAGTCCGTGAGCTCGCCGCCTCGTTCATGAAGCCTGAAGTTGTCAAAGTATCTATCGGAGATGCGGACGAACTGACTGCAAACAAACGAATTACTCAAATTGTCGAGGTTATTGACCCTCAGGATAAAGAGCGCAAGTTCATCGAAGTTTTGCAAAATTACACTCGTAAGGACCCCAAGCAAAAGATCCTGATTTTTGCGCTTTATAAAAAGGAGGCCACCCGTATTGAGCGTCTATTGAATAATAAGGGCTACCGTGTTGCAGCTGTTCATGGTGACCTTAACCAGACTCAGCGTACGCAAGCCCTCGATGACTTTAAGAAGGGTAAATCTTCGTTGATGCTGGCTACTGATGTTGCTGCTCGCGGGCTTGATATACCTGCTGTCAAAGTGGTCATCAATTTGACTTTCCCTCTTACTGCTGAGGACTATGTCCATCGTATTGGGCGTACTGGCCGTGCAGGACAAACAGGAATTGCCCATACTTTGTTCACTGAGCACGAGAAGCACTTGAGTGGTGCTCTTATCAATGTTCTTAATGGTGCTAACCAGCCTGTACCTGATGATCTGCTCAAATTTGGCTCTCACACAAAAAAGAAGGAGCACAGTTTGTATGGAGCTTTCTTCAAGGACACTGGTGACAAGCCCATGCCCAAGGCTACAAAGATCAAGTTTGATTGAACACTTATGGGACTTGGAAATTTTCCATCGTTATTTTTTATTCATATTCGTGTAATTATATATTTAGACCTGGAAACTTCCAAACTGACTTGGCTGTCAAGGGCCCAAAAGTGCCAGTGGGCACCAACGTAAAGACAACAGTTCATAGCGGGATCTTCACTGATTTCTGAGCATAAGACTTTATTATTCCACTATTGCATTTTTTGCTGCAATCACTGTCTCGTATATGCAGGCAACTCCGACTCGAGGCGCGTGAGATTAGAGGGTGGCCGAGGGTCGCTACGGGTTGGATTCAGGTAGTCTGATAAAGTGGAAATTCACACACCATATGCCCCAAAGTGTAGCCAGATCTATATATCATTCCTCAGAATGTCAAATCAAATGACTTTGATGCTCGAAAAGTCAAGTGACCCTTGCGCAACAGCTGCAGTGCCCCTGCAGAGCAATGCATGACCCAAAGCTATAAGAGCAGAGAGGCCAGTCTCTCTTCAAATATGTCTTCTGAAGCCACCCGTAAGTCCATTAATACTGCAGGTATTGCCCTTCCTGTAAACGGCACTCAACTTGCTGGCTGGGCTATCTACTTTGGCGAGGGTGACCCTCTCAATACTGCCGGTGCTGTTTTCCAAGGATCCCAGGATCAGGAGACTGCCGAGCTCGTTGCTGTTATCGAGGCCCTTCGTACTTTGCGTAAGAGGCAGGAACGCCACCACGTGGACGAAGGTACCCACTTCCGTATTCTCACTGAAAGCGGTAGTTTGCCTGAGCAGTCCCTCCAGACCAATGGCCAGGGTCAGGTCAGGATTCTTCAGGACGAGATGGCTCTTGTTGAGAAAGCTGGCTTCGACGTCATTGTTGATCAGCTCAAGGGCGCCGATCGCTCCAAAAATCACGATGAGTGTGTTGCCATGGCTCAACATGCCGCCAACAACCACAACAGAGGTCACCAGCATACCTAATCGGATGATAGAAAATTATGTAGTGTAGATACCCAGCATGGATATAGTTGATTGCTGTATCGAAGTTGACGCACAAACAACACCTCGACACAGATGCATATTCATTCTAGAAAATTAGAGCCCAATCCTATTCTTTCAAGCGACCTCTTTGACCACTGAGGACATGATCATTGAGGTTCTTGAACATGTACCCCTGTGTGAAATGCTTTTTGCGCAACCCAGTGATAGGCGGAGTATGCGAGCCACAAGCTAGGGATTCAGTAGATCAGTATCGCTAAGCGAGGGTAATGAGTCTTATCTACTCATCATCATAAAGTCGCAGTGGAACCGAGCTGTGCAAAAATGACCTGAGGATTTAAACACACATTACCTTTGCGATTCAATCTGCAACAACACTTTGATTTTTGGAGGAGCGACCAAGCCCTGGCCTTCATACAGCCTCAATATATTGTCACAAAGCATTGTGCAACGGATGCTTCGTAAATATTTGAGTGAGAGTGTGCGCGCCTGATAAGAGAGCCCACGGTAGAGAATCTTCACAAATCACGGCAACCCTAGAGGCGCAAAGAGCCGAAAAATCAATCAAAGAAGGGCCAAATACCTTTAGAAATACGTAACAGTTACTGCCATTTTAATAGCCTCCTTGGCTCCTGACCACACCCAGCGACCGCCGGCAGCTAAATTTCGCCTTACTCGCACATTGGACGCTAGTGTAAGTAAGAAAATGATGAAAAGAAGCCCATTGGTGAACCCTCTACTTCTGACAGACTTGACAACCCACTCTCTCCACATCTCAGGCAATGCCTTGTGAGGGGTTACCGGCTGTCTCTGGGCTTGAGGTTTTAGGGGTCTAACCACGGCCGTGCTGAGACTATCCATTTCTTGTGGAGGCGATAACGAAGCAGAAGAAGCAGAATTAGCTGCAGTGGCGCTGTCAATTGCAAGCTTTACTCTTTCCCTTTCCTGCTCCTCTAACTCTATTCTCTTGCGCTCCTCACGGTCCTTGGCTTCTCTGAGCTGATTTTCAAGCTGCTCGATACTAGACTTGATCTGAACTTTGGTTTGGTTATCGAAAATACTGCAATTTTCCGTGAACTCTTTTGCATACTCGAAATCACCCAGAGAAGGCAAGATTTCCGAGGCAAATACAGCCAATAATGCTCTATCTGCTTCTTCAAGTGATGATTTCAAGCTCAAATATTCTTCAATGGCGGCAGCGGAAGCTTTGGCATTATCAGGCTCCTTCATGAGTACCTGAGAGACTGCAAGCATGACACTTGGCTCGACCTCTCCTAGATTTGCGTACCCTTGCAACAAAGTGTTCCAGGTCAATTCGATGGAAAAATCTGCAGAGTCTACTAGTGCGGCATACAGGATCCATAACTTGGAGCGGGTTCTATGCGACAACTCATGGCTGTTTACGAGATCAAGGCACTTGTTTGATAACGGTTTGAGCAGTTCCCAGCATTCATTGAAGTCACGAGTAATGAATTTTTTTGCGGCAGTATTATAGCTTTCAGTTGCCAGACTCCGAATAGAGTTCCCAGCCGACATCATGGTGGATGAGTAAAGTCTGGGGTAGCCGAGGCGAGGTTTTGGGTGGCATGCATACTCCAGACTAGAATGCTACCGGGAGCGTTATACATGGCTGGCCATGAAGGATGGAAGTGAGAAGAGGTAGATGGTATTCAGTGAAGACTCAATAGCTCAAGCTGATGCTTCACCTAGGGAGCTATCACAACCTCAGCGATAGGTCAATGCTATGCACGTGTAAGGGTCATGAAGTTCATGCCAATTCTTCTTTTATTCCTACTTGTGGATACTCGGGAGCGGTCCTGATACATATTGCTAAATATTGTATAGATTTGTGCAAATACAGTCAAATAGCACCACACTTCTTCCAGTTGATTACGTGATCGTATGCACTCACGCTAGGGCTTAGGGCTCGAGAAGCCACTCAGCTCTAATCCCCACTCACAGCCACGAAATTTCATTAACACAATGTCAAAACAAACCCTTGGCCTCCAGACTCGCGAGGGTGAGCTCGTCTTTGGCGTTGCTCGCATCTACGCTTCTTTCAACGATACCTTCGTTCACGTCACTGACTACACTGGCCGTGAGACCATCTCTCGTGTCACTGGTGGTATGAAGGTCAAGGCTGACCACGATGAGTCCTCTCCTTACGCCGCTATGTTGGCTGCCCAGGACGTTGCCGCTAAGTGCAAGGAGGTTGGTATCAACGCTCTTCACTTCAAGATCCGTGCCACCGGTGGTACTGGTCCCAAGACCCCTGGTCCCGGTGCTCAGGCCGCTCTCCGTGCCCTCGCCCGCAGTGGTTTGAAGGTTGGCCGCATCGAGGATGTCACACCCGTCCCCAGCGACAGCACCCGTCGCAAGGGTGGTCGTCGTGGTCGTCGTCTGTGATCACATCTGCACAATTTCTATAATTTGTTTAAAAGCTATAGGCTAATATTATAGCATCTATTATATGTTTAATTTGGTGCTTGTTTGGGAAAGAAAACCCAAACTGCTTGAGAATGTACCGAATGTGGCTCATCTGTCTTCCCATTTCCTCTCATGACCAGGGTATACACGCATGGAATGAGGGCACTATCAAAAGTCATAAAAACATAGCGCGGAGTGACTAGGAATCTATTTTTTGACTTTAAGCTTCCTTTCAATTTGATTTTAAAATATATTAAGCTGTTTAACACGCCATTTCAACACTTCAGCCTCACACATATCTTTATGCACTCCCCCTAGCCCTTATGCAAGGTGTCTGCCTAGAGCCCATCGCGCACGCTTCCTCATCATACACCCTAGTCACAACACGATGGATCACCCACTCCTTGACAAGGGTGCAGATGAAACACAGAGTAACGAGAAACTCCGCAGCGCACTCCATGAACTGAACCAGGTTCTCGACAACCTCAAAGCACAACCGAGCACCCAACCATTCGCCAAGGCAACAGCAGCTGTAGAACCCTTGGGGGCTTTCAGTCCGCGCCTGGAGCGCACAATCAAAACTGACCAGAGAAAGATTCTAAAAAGTGTGATTATGAGCCAAGGTGCCAGCTCCAAAGAGTTTAGTCTGCTCACTATTGGTCAGAGTGGTACAGTCCTGGCCTATGATATCGAAACAGGTCTAAGATACGAAGCGATTATGGTTGGGGCCTCGAGTAATTTGACCGTTGGTGCTTCTCCCAAAGGCAACCTCTTTGCGTGTGGGGGCCTCTCATGCAGCGTTGATGTATATCCAATCAATGAAGCCATTCAAACAGAGCTGAACATACCGAGAGCCGATTACAACTTCAATTTCGAGACTGCAACACGCATGCTGCCGCCAGAACCCTACCTTACTGTGAATCCAGACACCGAATCAATGCCCATCGAAGCTCTTTTGCAGAAGACCGAGATGCCGGCACGCAACCCCAAACAACTCAGAGTCGAGCGCGAAATCATGAAGGTAGATGCTCAAGACGCCTTGAGAAAAGTTACCTTTGAGCCCAAAGTTGTGCGGTCACAACGTTACGTACCAGCCGGGTCCAATGCGGTTACCAGCTTGAATGCCTCGCTAGTAGGCCATAACGGCTCAATCCAGACAATTCAGTTTATGGATGAGAGTCACCTTCTAAGTGGCTCTTCAGATAGCTCGATTATCGATTGGGATTTGAACACAGGCCGGCCTGCGCACCTCTACAAGGCCCACGAGGGGTCCCTCAATGACATGTGTAAAGTTGATGAGAATACTTTTGTGAGCGTAGGGTCGGATGGTTACATTCTGTTGTGGGACAGCCGTACTATCCAGCCACAGTTGAGCTTTGAGAGTGCCAGACCGGGTGGGATCAATGCCGTCGAGACTATTAGCCCCGGCATGTGCTTCGCCACTGCAGCCCAATCTCTAATGGGATTCTTTGATATCAGGGCAGTCAATAGCCTTTTCTATGTCCAATCTGAAGGTAATGTCGAGCTCACCAGTATGGGAGTTTCACCTTCAGGCCGAGTAGTAGCAGTCGGCGACCAAAACGGGATGTGTTCGGTGATGGATGTACTTAGAGGACAAAGCAAGGGGAGCTTCAGAGCCCACAATGATGTGGTATCCTCTATACAAATATATGGAGATACAATCCTCACGTCTTCTTTCGATTCGACGACTAAACAGTGGAGAAACCAGTAGTTGAAACTACTCGACTCGGCGGGCCCCGTCAACTACAGAATGTACACTACATTAATTTATTCATTCACAGAAAGAAGCTGTATGCTAGAATTAGAGACTAACGGTCTACTAGGTTAGATACTTAAAAATAAACAAGCGAGACACGCGCCTAATGATGCCGATGATGCTCGTGGTGTTGACGAAGCCCGTGGGCATTGCGGTGTCTGCGGGGCTTGGAGCGGCGCAGTGTAACTTGATGCCATACCGACGATCCTTGGGCGTACAACAAGGCACTTGAGGCTAGCGAGACTACCTGTGAAGAGTAATTGACCCGCTGAGGGTCCCAGGCCACCATTGCCAAAACAACTGCGGATACGATTTTAATGGCGCGAAGGTATGTAGGATTGCTCACACCACTCATTTTAAACCCATAAGTGGACAGTCCAAAAAGCGCAATCGATCCGGCGTCTGCAATCATGTTCAAGACAGGGGTGTGGGAGGGATGCAGAACTGTATTATCAGCGTGCAGCGATAATGATGCGAAGCGCCACGCTATTATGTGGCAAAACTAGCCTTTAGCGAGGCTGCATCACAATTCCACGGTGCCGGGTTTATACCACTAAAGTGCTTCTTTTTTGGCATTTGCCTCGGGAATTTCCTCGAATGCCTCAGCGTCATCGTCTACAACGCTCTCCGATGCCCCAATCTTGGGCTGAACTTCTGGTTCCTCAACAATGCCCTGACGATCAAGCAAAAGTTTGCTTAACGCGCTCTCAGGGTTGCTAAACAGCTCTTTAAAACTACCACTTTCCTCAACAATACCCCCTCTGCCTAGCACGAGTACCTCGTTTGCCTTGGAGATTGTTGATAAGCGATGGGCGATTGAAATAGTCGTAGAACTGCGAGCAATCAGCTTGTGCAATGCTTCATTGACGAGCTTTTCGCTCTCCGAGTCAAGTGCAGAGGTCGCTTCATCTAATACCAAAATAGCAGGGCGGGCAATGAGCGCTCTTGCAATGGCGATACGCTGCTTTTGGCCACCACTCAACTGCGCGCCACGAGGACCTACATGTGTCTCGATCCCTTGGGGAAAATCAGCCAAAAAAGTGCAGTTTGCCATACGAGCTGCCTCTAAAACTTCTTCACGAGAGGCATTGGGCTTACCATAACGAATGTTCTCTTCCACTGTGGCATTATACAAAACAGGCTCTTGGCTCACCACACCGATATTGCGGCGCAAGGACCAGGGGCTCACATCCTGTAGTTTCTGTCCCCCAACAGTGATATAGCCCGATGTGGGGTCATAGAGTCTTAGCAAAAGCGATAAGACAGTGGATTTGCCGCCTCCAGAGTGGCCCACAATGCAGACATGAGACCCAGATTTTATGGTGCCAGTCAAATCACTGAAGATTTTGACTGCAGGGCGGGTGGGGTAACTGAACTCTACATGATAAAATTCAATATCCCCGCGTGGGTTGCGCAGTACTTCACCCCTGAATGGTGGAATTGCAGGTTTCCGATCTTCAACCTCAAATAGCCGTGACGCAGCGCCAGCGCCTTTCATTAATTCAGAATAAAAGTTACCCAAACCGCTGATTGCACTCCCAGAGTATGCAGTGTACATTATAAACGAGCTAAGCTCGCCAAAGGTAAGGCTTCCGCTGCTCACCATGTTTGCGCCGATTGCCAACAAGCCTATTATCACCATGTTACCAGTGAGCTGCATCGCACCCACATAACGCCCAGTGGCCCTTGCCTCAGTCATGCCTACATTGTAGACTGCTCTGATACGTTTGTTGTAAAGATGGATTTCTTGCTGCTCACCACCAAAAGACTGAGCAGTACGCACGTTATTAAGTCTCTCTTCCCCAACACGAGTCAATTGGCCAAGTTCGTGTTGAAAGTCGCGTGAAATCGCGCGCACTTTTCGACCATATAGCCAGGTGCCAATGAGAACTGGAGGTAAGGAAACAGTAATTAAAAGAGTAAGTTTGACTGAGATGAATGACATCGCACCAACGCCCATGGTTGCTGTGAGTATTGCCCTCAGGCCATCCGCGATATTCTGGGTAACTGACCGCGAAACAACATTCGCATCGGTACCAAGACGCGAGAGCAAATCACCAGTACGGTTAACATCGAAAAACTCTGCATCTTGCTCAACAATCTTCTTGAATGTACGGGCGCGGAGCTTGGAAACCAGACGCTCACCAATACTTCTCAGCATTACGATCCGGCCATAAGAGGCAATGGCCCCCACACAAAACAGTCCGCCCATAGCAAGATAAAATTGCTGTGGTGGAATACCCAGAATTGTTTTATCTGGCGAGGGGTCATTGACGGAATCAAGAATCTTGCCGATAGCGGCCGGCAACGAGAGGCCAATACCAGAGGAGACAACCAAAAACCCCAATGCAATGCCAAGCTGCCATTTTTCTTGCTTAACAAGCTGCCAAAGCCGGGAGAATTCCTTTGACTCCTGAGATTCCTGCTGGGTTTGCAATTTGGCCCTGAGGTTCACCTTTTGGGCTTGCTCGGCCTTTTCGGTGGGAGTAAAGTTGGGGCCATCAAATCTAGGAATTGAGTAATGGATACGGCGCTCCATCCTAGCAACGGGCCTCACGAATACACAGCGCGAGAGCATGTTTCCCCGTAGGGATCTTGCCAGGAACATGATTCAGCACTGAAAGTTCGCTCTGCCATCTCTCGTAACCTCGTTATAATTTTCTACAGATTTTTTTAATATCCTAGGGATTTATAAGTCTACTGCTTGGCAATATCAAGGTTAAGGGGCTTGGACTCCTCCTGAACACCGTTTTCCCACTTGGCGACACGGATATCGAAGCTGTCGTTCTTGGTGGCGGCGGCACGCTTGTCCTCCTTAAGAGCCTGGCGGAGAACACGGCTGGCGATCGCAAGGGAGCGGTTAATAGTGACCTGGTCGGGCTTGGGCATGTTAAGAGTCTAGGGGCCAATGGGAGCTGGAGGCCCTGAGGTAATCGTGGCGGGCACAAACTACGGTGGCAAAATTACTTCAACGGCAAGACCCTCTCTGGGTGAGCGAGGGTTAATTGGAAAAAAAATTACATAATCCATAGAGAAAATACCCAAGTCTGTCCTTCTTCGCATTTTGTTGAAGACCAAGATGAGCCTTTTGGATCACTACTGGACGTTGGCCTCAGAAGTTCCCGAGGAACGAATCGAGGCAGCAAGACTCTTAATTAAAGGTCTTGTTGACAAAAATTCAGAGGAAGACTGGGATTATGCCCTCAACCGCTTGATTCGCGGTTTGGCCTCTAGTAGAGGTGGAGCAAGGCTTGGGTTCTCAATGGCTCTGGCCGAAGTTCTCGAGGTGAGAAAAGACATGATCTCCATTGATGACTATTATACCAAGATCGGTGAAAGCTTCCAGCTCTCTGCATCAATTCGTGGTGCTGAAGAGCGTGGCATCCTTTTTGGTCAACTGTTCTCGCTGCAGACCTTGGCTAAATCATCATTATGGAAGAAATCTACGCTTGAGCAGCGCAAAGAGTTTGTCGATATGTGTGTGAATATCAGTCTCCAAAAGCCCTGGCTCAGGGAACCTGTTTTTTACACTTTGTGTGAGACTCTGGCCTCTGCCGATGAACAAGTACTTTCTCATGCGCTTGACTTAGTTTCTGAGCGCGACTTGGCTCTATCTTGTGAGGGAATAGCCATTGCTCTTGTTTGTCCCGTAGAGAAACGCGCCACCTTGAATGCCAAATCAGGCTGGCACAATGGCGATCCATTCCATCGCAAAAATCTAACTGATCTTACCCGTGTACTCAAGATGGTACCCGTAGGACAACAGAAGAACAACGGCTGGAAGCCTGATCTCCATTTTGTGTGGGCCCGTATGCTGGAGGAGCTCTCTACGCCCTCTTCACAATCCGAGGAACCGCCCCTGAAGAAGCATAAAAAGGATAAGAAGGCCAAATCAAAGAGTAAAACCAAGAGGGAAGAAAAGCCTGATCACATTGATGTGGCTACATTTTGGCGTACAGTCGTAGACGAGGGGCTTTTAGCTCAGAACTCCTCGCCCGAGCGCAAATTATGGGCATACGCAGTCTTCAATCAGTGGGTGAAATGCTTGGACGATGTACGAGTACTGTTTACCCCCAATTTCGTGCGCACTCTTTCTAATCAATTGGCACAGGCAGACCGTTCACTCCACAAGATGGCAAAATATACTACGCAGGTCATCAAGGAAGTGGCACAAACGGGTAAAACTGCTGATATCATCGCTGCAATCCTTGCAGAGAATCCCTCGTTTGATCATACCTCCAAGACCAAGACCATTAATGACCTGCTTGCTTGTGCTGGTGATGATACCCCCCGCGTAGTTGAGATGCTTCTTGAGAGTTTCGCACAAGCGGACACATTCTTCAAACGTCAATGGGCAATTAATAGTATTGTTCAGCTGCTCAAGGCTCGCAAGAACGCAAGTATTGACTGGATCGCCAGTGTGCTCGACACACTCGTTCCCCTTGCATATTATAATGTTGCGGGCGACGATGAAAAACTTGTTGAGCTAGCACAGCAGCGCATATCCTCCATTCTCTCAATTACCATGGCATTTACTGCTGAGCAGAAGCAAAGTTTACCCTATTATGTTTACAAGGCCATCAAAGATTACAGCGGGCCTGCTAAGCTTCGAGTAGAGTTCGAAGACGAGATCTTACACAGTCTGCAACGTGCAGAACAAGCTCTCGATAAAATAAACAAAAAGCGCATGTCTAGCCGTCATGTGGACTCACCGCAATTACAGGCTTTTGAGCTACTTTTCTCAATGGTTATACTGCAGGTATATGCTTCTTCGACTGAAGCAGTCACTATTCTTGATGAATTGCTCATGTGCTATAATAATATTGCCGGTAAGGGCCGTCAGCAAGATATCACTGAAGAGGATGAGGAAATTGATGCATCCCAAGTGTTGACTGAAGTCCTGATCAGTTTCCTCTCTCAAAAATCAGCACTCCTGCGTAAATTAAGCGAAGATGTTTGGGGCTCTTTCTCTGAGCGTATCTCGGCCGAGTCTTTGCAGCTTTTGTTTGATATCATTGGCGCTAAAGAGTCTTTAGAGGGCCAATCCGAACTTTTCAATGTTGACGATGATGAGCATATGGAAGATGAAGAAGAAGAGGATGAAGAGGACGAGGATAGTGAAGGGGAAGAGGAAGAGGACAATGAAGATGAGGATGAAGATGAGGACGAGTCCGGCGAAGAAGACTCTGCTGAGAGTGGTCTCGATGAGAAAGCTCAAGCGAAGCTCGCTCTAGCTCTTGGTCTCGGTGATGGCTCGAGTGATAGCGAAGAATCAATGGATGATGAGCAAATGAGCGCACTTGACGGTCAGCTCGCAGCCATTTTCAAAGAACGTCAGAACCAGGTTAGCTCGGCCAAAGAGCAGAAACAAGAGCACCAAAAGGCTCGTGAAAACGTTACTGCACTCAAGTCTCGTGTTCTTGATCTGCTGCAGATTTACATCACCAAGCAGCCTAAAAATATTCTCTGTCTGAACGTCATCGCACCTCTGCTCAATCTTATGCAAACAACCAAAGACCTTGGCGTAGGGAACAAAGCAAGAGAGATTCTCCGCAAGCTCTGCAAGACTACAACTCTTGTAATTGGCGAGGACAGTGTAGAGGACGCTTTCGGTGTATTGGCAGCATCTCAAAACATTGCACAGAGCTCTGCCAATAAACCTCTAAGTCTCGCGTGCAACCAGGTTGCTGTTCACATGGTCAAGATTCTCTTGGCTTACGACAAGCAGCTAATTGAGCGTATCGGAAACGCCTACATGGTCGAGCTCCAGCAATGGGTCCTCAACCCTAAGAGCAAGACCACTCCTAATATGTTCGTTGACTTTATCAACTTTTTAGCTCAAAAACGTTAAAAACGCTAGTGTATATAGTTCTTTATTTGCATCTTGTGGTAGGAAAGGCAAGTGGCGCTATAGGACAGATCTTAAGCCACTTTTGTGAATTCTTGCAATCGATAGGGGAGGGGCGTGAAAACCATTTTAGAAGATGTGCAGTAGAAAAACCTCGCTAAATAGTCCTTGGGACTCTTTAATGAGAACATGCTAAGAAATTAGAGTTCTGTTCCAACGCTTCCCAAGGTTGTGGTTTTTTTTTTTTGTATGGTTTAGACTTAGATCAATTCGACCCGGGCCCACACGCGTTTTGGAGTCTCTCCGCCAATACGATGCCTCTAGCAAAATAAAGAGCTTGGACTCTGAGATTTCCTTATTATATTTGTATATAAGTCCCAAGGACTCATGCGCTCCTGAGAGCGCGCCATTTAATTTAGTCTAGCTAAAGTGGGCTCCATCGGAACCAGTGATCATTTGTTGGCTCTTGGTTTCTGAGATGAAAACATTTTTTTTTCTTGTAGAGTTTAAATTCAGGTCAATTCCACCTGTGTGCACCTAACGCACTTCTAAATGTCCTGAATAGAGCAGTGAAATGATCGGACAAAAAAGTATCACGGCATGGCTTCGATCCATGGACTTCAGGGTTATGAGCCCTGCACGCTATCCGGGCTGCGTCACCGTGATGGCGGAGGGGCGGCTGACTGAAAATATTTATATAAAAGTTGATAAAATTCTGTCTCCAACCGTTTTACTTTGCATTTCAGTTTTATCGGGTAAAAACCTTACAGAATCGGTTTTTCTCTTCTTCCCACCGTTAACACTATTTCAATTGCTGTAACTATCTCATTTTGCAGTCAAAATCTGATTTCAAGTTTCACCAAATTCATTGTGATGACTAAGCGCATGAGTAGGACTTGAACAAAAAAAATATGGAAAAAATGAGTCCTTGGGACTTATATTGCTCTGACCAATTCTCCCAAAACTTTTTTTGTAATTGTGGCAAAAAGTGTCTTCAATAAAAATATGCAATAAAAAAGGTGGATTATATAAGCATAAAAATCTATGAAGTTAGGGGTATAGGCTCCTGTCTGGTTATGCAGCATTTATGCACAATTTATGCTTTCATATGCACTCTTGAATCAGCGTTAAAGACTGTAGTTTGTCGAATCTTGTTGCTATTCTAGGTAATCTCAACTTTTGGTGCATATTCGTCTTTGATGGTGGCCGGGTAGACTCCCTAAGACATTCAGTCTAGTTCTACAGGCTAGCTAGCTAACATAACTGACCATGCAGCCTTATGTGAGTGGCGCACGTGATCATGTGGCGTAAATTGCCACAATTACAAAAAAAAACTTTTGGGAGAATTGGTCAGAGCACTTTGAATGGTGGTTTTTAATAGTTTTGAGTGCAGAGTTTGATTCAGGTCTCTTCGACCCGTGCGCATATGGTAGGCTTCTACGTAGCTACATCTTAAATATTAGGTGGGTCACAACCCGGGGTCGAATGTCTTCACTGGGTTAGTGTTGGCTTCAAAACGCGCGTGAGTACTTAGTACCTGCCTATAGGTCCAATCTCACCTTTACGGGGGGGCTTAGTTTTGTTGTTGACTGTATAGACGTACGTTATCTCATTAAGTAGTTAATTCCATCCCACTCTGGTGAAGCTTGGGTCAGAGCCATAGCAGATAGCGAGGGCTAAGTTGCATGTATATTCTGTACACGTCTGAGCCAAGCAATTGTCACCCGAGTCATAAGATACCAACAACTATGACGGCGATATGCTATATAGGCGATGAATATGCATATTTTGACAAGATTGGTGCTCTTAGGCTCTTTAGGGTGTCACTAATTGCAATCACAGGAGCTCAGACTATCTCCAAATATCTAGATCAGATACAAAAGTGTGAATATATCATCAATTGCCCCATTAAGATACTAGGGCTGAGAAATTTCCCATCGGGTCCCATGTGAAACTACAGCATAATTAAATGCGACCATTATGTAGCCGCATGCAAGACCGGGCATTGGGGAGGTTCCTCCGCTTACATATAGGGGCTGTCTCGCACGGGGCAATCCTTCTTGACCCCCGATGAGCAAGGGAGTCATTTTGCTAGTCGTTTTTACGATAAATGCGCTGATTGCAAACTATTGGATGAATGCCTATGCAAGGAAAAAAATCGCCAAAATTAGCCCTCTAAAGGAATCAAAGCCCCACCAGCATGCCACCAGAGAAGGATTCCCAGGGAAACCAAACCGATTATACATTATTTATGGGGGAAGTGGGTTCATTGGGTCATGGTTCGCGCGCTATTTACTACTGCGGAAGGAAAGAGTGGTGATCATTGATAAAGTTCATCCCCCGGGAGATGTGGTGCGACAAAAAGCCCATTTCTACGAAGCGTCAATGAAAAATAACCAATTTATGCAGGAAATCCTCAATTCTATTATTGAAACACATTGGAAGACAGGTTCGGAGCTTATCATTTACAACTGCTGCTGTGAACATAAATACGCTCAGGTGCGTCACCACTCGCTCCACGACCCTGGACTGATGGCGACTGAGGTGCTTTTGATGGCTTTACAGCCCTACTTGTACGACTATGTGACCTTGATCAATGTTGGTGACACGCTCTGTGAAGGGGTACCAGTGCATTGGATGCGATGGTGGGAACGCAAGCAGTGGATTCAAAAGTCGCCGCTAGATGCGAGACCACTTACTGATTTTGGAACTACCTCAAAAATCGAGGTTGGAACCATTTATGGCTGGTATCAGGGCGCCATCGAGGCGCTTGTGCTCAAAAGTTCGCTAATATCGGCATCTATCCGCTCTGAGGGTATCGTTACGGGACATCTAGGAGATAATCAGCTCTCGACGGCTATCCTAGACAATTATGCATACCTACACAACTGGGGGGTTCCGATGAATTTTTTGCACGTCGAAGACTTGGTGCGCGCAGGACTTGCACTAGAGTATCGACTTCTGGATCCCGAGACTCGCACTGAATACAACAAAAAATTATTTAGTATCTCAGGTGCTGAGGCCACAACTTTGGAGCATGTTTATGCCTACATTCAGAGTCGTCGCAAGCAATTTACTGTTTTCAGAGTATACCCTATTGTTGTGTGGGCAATAGGCTGGGTCACTTCATTCTTGACTATGCTATTCAGCGAAGAGAACTACAAAGAAACCTCTAATATCTTTAACGGACCTCCATCATCTTTGACTCTAGCACGACTCTTTACTGTTCAGGCGGGCCACCGCCGCAATAAGCGGAATGTCCACCGCACTAGAGACATGCTCAAATACAGTCCGAATTACCACTCCATGGGTCCAATTCTGGACGACATGATTGATGAGGCCAACAAGTATGAGAAAAGTCGGACTTTAATAGAGGAGAAGAAGAAGAAGACCTGACCCTGCGCAGAAGACAGGTCTGGAAGTAGGTTGAGCTGGCTCAACCACCAGATCAGCAACCTAGAGCTGGTATAAGAAATAGTCATTGGCATCATTAATAGACTACATAAGGGCCACCTGAAAAAGCTAAGATAACAAATAGACGCGTAGAGAATAGGAACCTCTGTGCTGGAATTTTGGTTATAACAGGTTGAATTCAGTCAAAATGTTCTGTGTACTCAGTGGTATACTTGCATACCAGAGTAGTCCCACCTATCAAGAAGACGATACACTCCACAGTATGTTATTCTGCACATCAAAGTCTAGTATGCACTTGTATGCTCACCACTAATCACCAGGGCAACGTTCCGACGAGCCCCGTAAATCCTGCTTAGTCTCACAGTGTTGATTCTTATCCAATGGTTTCTACCGTTTTCAACGTAAGTATTAAAGGGATTGGAGCCGTCTAAGAAGAACGCTCTCTCCCTATTTTCAAACAGTCTAACAAAGGTTACAAGATGGACCGTCTTTGGTGCCGGTATTGCATACGGATTTATTCACCAACAGGGTATCTACTCCTCTGCTCACGCTGCCGCTGAGAAGGCCGCTTTCGACAAGAAAGTAAAGCTTATTGAGCAGGCTAAGGCTGAGTGGGCCAAGCTTCACCCCAAGCCCAAAGCTCCCGAGGCCGTCGCTGCTAACCTTGAGGACCCTAACTTTGACCCTGCTCAGTGGATTGAAAACAAAGTGGCAGCTCTCGAAAAATAGAAAAATGGCTTTGTAGATTAATGAGTTAAATTTATGGAAATAATTATCTGTTTCGTTGTCCGGGCAGTGAGAAATGCTACGAAATTTTATAGAGAGCCTAGTCTCCACTCGGGGATGAAATATTTTCGTGGCGCTGTGGCGAAAGAATCGGGGGCTTTAATAGGGTGTTAAGTTGACTAACTACTGTCACCTTTTTCATGAAAATTAAGATATATATATATAAGTTCGAATAAAATTAAATATGCCCGCACTTGTAATTCCAGCTACCCCATTAGTCTAAGGCAGACGGACTCAATAGTGCACATTATTGTCGCCCATTACGCTTAGCGTATCCAGCTCAAGACGTGATGACTTTACTCGCCACACCGAGCGAGGTAGAGGGCAGAGGGAGAAACTAGAACTGGAAATATTTATAGTGCCATCAACCCAGCTCCAAGTAAACTGTATTTTAGCTCATAAAAGTCTAGCTTGTACTCTCAATTTTTTTCAAAAAGGAGGCAACGCGGCTCATATCCACATTGCGAGAATCACTTTCCACTGCCTGCACAAGCCCATCCAGAAGCGTTTCAATCTGGTCTTCAGGCACATTGGTGGATAATGACACCACGTGGCGAAACTTATTTTCTAAATCGGCACTACGCTTTTGCAGCTCGTTGCGTAAGTCTTCCAGTTCGTGATTGTTCTGCTGGTAAGCGGCGATCCGAGCCTCCAAGAGCGCGGGAGGCATGTATTCTCCATCCCCAGTAAAGGGTGCATCAGGGTCGATTTCAGCATCTAACCCCACCGGCTCGCGTCCTGCCTGAATTTCCATTTGACAAAACTTATCGTCCTCCAGGCGAATGGCGTTATCAAGGGAAGCGAACGACCGCTGAAGACCGGCCCAGTCGTTACTGAGTTTGTTGATTTGAGCAACATGGGATCGATGCATTTCGAGGGTTTCGGTAGCCTCTCTCAGCTGCTGGTGCACCTGTTGCAGCAAAGCATCTTTCTGTGCAAGCTCGCGGTCAAATTCTCCCTCGAGTGAATGCACAGAGGTCATGATCGAATCCAAAATGTGTTTACGTTTTTCCTTCACATTGCGGTTTGATTGATGAGGTTGTTGCGGCGGCGGAGGCGGGAGCACGGTACTCTGATTCTGGTTTTGGCTTTGGCTTTGGCTTTGATGCGGCTGCTGGGAAGAAGGGGCTGCCGTTACTGCATCAAGATCACAAAAATCTACCGGACGAAGACCTGCGCGGTTGGCAATCATGGTGTCGGCACCTACTTCCATCAATTGACGCGCCAAACTTCTGTTTCCAAGCCTTGCAGCGATATTTAAAGCAGTGTCACCGTTGTAGTCTTGCGCATTAACCAGTGAAGCAAAATGTTGCAGCGCATTCTTGCGCACTACCCACTCCAGTAAAGTTTCCAGGTAGTAGCGCGATGCGTGAGAGCGACCAGAAATACCGCTTGTGAGTATGATGTGGTGTAGAACTGACCGGCCATTATGATCACGAACATACAGAGAGCCAGAGAGACATTCGAGAAGGCTACCAAAAATGGTCAAGTCTGAGTTATTCGTAACCAAGACAGCACGTATGAGAGCTGTTTCGCCGGCAAAATTACCTCTGGCCGGTTCAGAGCCGTGCTCAATAAGACTCTTAACTAAATCAAGCGAGCCTAGCGCCGATGCCCAATGGAGAGCAGTATGACCCGAATCGTCAATTGGTACGTCCATTTCGATTTCCTTGACCTGATCAACAAGTTTTTGTAGGTCTGGCGCGTCGCCATTATTCAAAAAAAGCTCCGTTACCAACTCACGAGAGTGGCCGAAAACGGGATGCGTCTCTTCAATGGGAGGCAACGGAGCTATGGGAGCACTTTGGACATTCACTGCTTCTTTACTTGGAGCTTTTTTGTCCAACGGGAACTCCAAAAGCGGGCTAATTAGGTGATAAATCTGATGTTGCTGGGCCAACCCCAATGCCACGGTAGCTGGCACCCAAGTTCCTTGAAATTTACCATAACCACCTTGAATCTTTTCATAGTTCCCCAGCGCGTCGAGCGCTTTGGCGCGTTTAGGTTTGTCGAGACCTGCGAGCTTGAACAACTGCGTGGCGTTGAACGCGCCGTCACGCACGCGCCGCATAATCGCAACATCTTCAACTATCAGCTCTAATACTTCGGTATCTGCGTATACTGCCGAATACACGTGGCCCTGGCTGCCATTGTATTGTGACGACATGCGCGCGCGTAGATGCTTACGAGTTGCAGAGGTTTAAATGGGTTGATGAGGCGGCTGGTGAGGCTGGTGAATTAAGATAATTATGTACATTTAGGGTGCATTAAGGCTAGTGAGGAGAGTATAGACGACGTATATGGCATTTTGAGAACTTAGTCGTCAGAAGTCTGGAAAATCATGATTCCATTGCGCCAAAGGTCAGCTTTGAGTCTACAGGTCCTACACATATGGATACTCCCATGGACGGTCCTTACGTTTCCATACAAAGCGTTTCTTCTTCTCGAAATACTTCTGATCACAATGGGATTTCTTGAAGTTGCGGATAAATGCCGGGTCCCACAGTTCAGACGCGATTCCCAAATCTTTACAGCACCGCATCAACGCGTTAGATTTGCATCCTTCCATAGCAGTAGTGATGCCGCTTTGATTAAAGAAATCCATCTCACCACGACTGATACTCACAAGACGGCCCTGACATACGAGCCCATACTCGCGTGTGACCTTTTTATTGGTGACGAGCGTCTTCGTACGCGGGGCAATGCCCCATCCACCAGGGCCAAATGCTCGGTTGAGAATGCGTCTGTATTTGATTTCAGGGAGGTAAAGTAAGCCGTCTGGTGTAATTTCCACATCCTCGGCGACTACAGGAGCCAGAAGGACCCCAATGGCGCGGTCGCTAAATGCGGCGGATCCAAGGCCTGCGAATGAGGTGCTCCAATCCGCACGATCAGCAGGGATTTCGAGCTGCTCAAGCGTAGCCACAACTGTGGAATCATTGAGGATAGAGTCTCCACTGCTAGGAGCTGTGGGGCTACTAACAGGCACCTCGTCTTCCTCCACATCTATTGATGGCACGCTCTGGATATGATCAATAGGCGCAGATACTGGTTCTTGTTGAGAGGGTTTTGCATCAGCCCTTTTAGTAGCAGGGCGTCCTCGCGAGGACCTGATCGCTGCTCGATAGACAGTTGTGCTGAATCGGCGGATCATGACAAATTATCAGAAGCCTGCCTACCTCTACTTTCATGAAGTGACAATTAAGGTTTCTAGGATTCGGAAATACTATTCTAGAAAATTAAGCGGAAATACTGAAATGCCATACCTTATAATATACTAAAACACCTTACTTATATTGTTGTATTTCATTTCATTATTAACTGTGAAACATTCCCGTTTCTACCACGTAATGACCGTCGACGTCAAAAAGGGCAAAGACGAGACAAAGAGACCTGCCGTCAAGGAAAAGCCTGCGATCTCAAAGACGGTATGCGCTCCTGCTCCTGCTGGTGCAAGGTTCTTGCTTTGGCAAGTAATCCTCACGGTTTTATCCTTTGTGACTCGTTTCTATAACATCCAGCATCCAGGCCAGGTGGTATTTGATGAAGTTCACTTTGGCAAATTCGCTAGCTATTATCTCAAGGGGTCTTTTTTCTTTGATGTTCATCCTCCGATGGCTAAAATTCTTATTGCCTTGGTCGGTAAACTCGTTGGATATGATGGCTCCTTTCTATTTGAAAGCATTGGCCTCAACTACGAGACCTCAGGAGCTCCTTATGTCGCCTATCGTGGCTGGTGTGCTCTTCAGGGCGCTCTTGTTATACCCTTGATGTTTGAGACTCTCAAGGATTGTGGTTTCTCGTTGGCTGGTTGTATTTTGGGATCTTCCCTTGTGCTCCTTGACAATGCCTATGTCACCCAAACTCGCCTCATTCTGTTGGATGCCACACTTGTCCTGACAATTGCTGCCTCGATCTGCTGTTATGCCAAATTTCTCAAACAAGCAGCTTATTCTTTCAAGTGGTACACTTGGCTCTTATTCACCGGTATTTCGCTCGGCGGTGTCTTGTCCACTAAATATGTTGGTTTGTTCACTTTTGCTATGATCGGTTATGCCGTATTGGCTGATCTTTATCATCTTTTAGACAAGAAAACTGGACTCACTCTCGCCCAATTTGGCCGCCAGTTTGCGGCTCGTGCTTGGTTCCTGATTGCTGTTCCTCTTGGGATATTCTTGTTTTGGTTTTATGTGCATTTCGCCATGCTGCCTAATTCTGGTCCTGGCGATGGCCACATGAGTAGCTCGTTCCAGGAATCGCTCAAGGCAAATCCAGATGTCTTACAGGCCATGCAAATTAACTACTTCGATACTGTCACTATCCAATCGAAAATTGGCAACCTTTATTTGCATTCACATTCTGAGAATTACCCCGTACACTATCCTGATGGGCGTATTTCCACTGGTGGCCAGCAGATCACCGCCTATAACCCCGAGACTGAGAACGATCCCAATAACCAGTGGCAGATCTTGCCTGAAGATCCCCAAATCGAGTACGATCCTGATGTACCCATGCCGATCATCGGTAGCGATAATGTTGTCCGCCTTCGTCATGTTGCCACTGATATGATGCTTGTCACTCATGATGTCGCTTCTCCTAGCTTTCCTACCAACGAGGAGTTCACCGCTGTTACAATGGAGAAAGCACTGGGAGACAAGTATAGCGATTCACTTTTCAGGATCAATCTACCCAAGGATTCTAACCAGGCAGTACGGACTAAGATCACAAAGTTCCAATTGGAGCATATTAACACTCCTGTGGCCTTGTGGCTCAGTGAAAAAAAATTACCCGATTGGGGATTTGGCCAGATTGAAATCAACGGTAACAAGGCGCGTGATGAAAAGTGCCTCTGGTACTTTGGGGATATCACCAATGTTGAGGACAAGGCTTCTCGCCGCAAGCCTGTTGAAGAGCAAAATGTGTCGAAGCCCTTCTTGAAGAAGTATTCGGAGCTTCAGCTTGCGATGTTCCGCTCTAATAATAACCTCAAGGATACTCATCCCTACCAGTCTTCTCCCCTCACCTGGCCCTTTTTGGTCAAGGGTATCTCTTTTTGGAGTTCCCCTGCTGAAGAGCGTAGCCAGATTTACTTGATTGGAAACTTCTTTGGATACTACTTTGAGCTGTTTGCCCTCGTCATGTTTCCACTATTGGTCTTTGTTGACCAGGTCACTCAGCTTCGTCAGTACAGTTTGTTTAGCGAATACTCACGCACTAAACTGTATGGTCCCCTTATGTGGTTCTTTGTTGGTTGGTGCTTGCACTATTTCCCCTTCTATTTGATGGGCCGCCAGCTTTTCTTTCATCACTACATGCCTGCCTATATGATTGGCGCCCTCCTGTCTGGCGGTGTTGTCGATGTTATCTTCGGCCAGGTTGATGAGCCGGGCACTACTCGTCCTTTCAAGAGTACTTCTGTTTTCCTGGCAGTATGCCTCTTTTTGTTGGCTGCTTGCTTCTACAAATTCATGCCGTTGACTTATGGACTTCCGTTGACTGTTGAGGAGGTACAGGCCTTGGAGTGGAACAATATTCTTCTCCACTTTGACAAGTAGCTGTGCCAACCACCAGCCCAGAGAGGAAAACACCAAAAAACGTAAAACAAACAAAAAATTCAATCACTAGCTATCATTATTTTATAGATAAGCTAAACTTGCACGATTACATTTCAGAACACTTTTACTTGCCAGACTCGGCGCAAGTCTACTCACATAGCTACACTACAATCGTGACAAAACCACTTGCCTTCGGGAACTTGGTCAAGGTTCGTACATGTTTTCAGGTGGAACCACTGGTACTTGCAGTACGGGTTATCGCATGCCACCATCCACTTGTCGTCTTGCTGGTTAGCGCAGACACAAAAAGACTCCATGCCTCTGTTTAGCATTCCGAAAATAATGCTAGCAACCTGAATATTCGCGTCCACTTTGAGAATGGGTGTCAAGTCGAGGGGACCATTCCGGACATAATTTTCAATATACTGGCATACAATGGTACGGTATTTAGGCGAGGGGGTATGCGCATAACTAATTGTATCGAAAGTGAGCGCGTTTTCCACCCAGCAAGGATCAGCTTGATGGCAGTTACATACCAGGCAAATGGCGGACTCAATTAAGCTACGTGAATCGCTTGGCTTCCCGCTGAACTCGAAATAATGCGCTTTGGCCTCCACAGGGTTCAGAACAATTAGATCCCATAATTTGCCGCTAGCCACGGGAATTATAACCACAGTGTTGGCACCGATTGTTTGGAGACTTGTCCAATTGCGAACCTGATCTAGTCCATGGCGCCGGTAACGTGTGAAGAGCTCAGGAGTCACAATAACGACGTTGGCAGAAGCAGTGTCAAAGTGACTACACCACATATCTAGAATAGGCCCAGTCACGAACCCAGTTTTCAGTAACTTAAGGTCACCGCAAACAATTTGCAGGGACCCAGAGCGCCCAACAACACTATTTTTAGGCCCTTTGGAGTACCATTCAAGCAAATCAATGGTTTGACCTTCCTGATGATATTGCTCGAGAGATATCTCCTTCTCATTTAATCGTTTGCTTTGACGTCGCTTCCGCTGTAAAGTGACTGTGCGGTTCCCAGTCTTTGTACCATTACGGGACTTGATAGTAGGCTTTGGAGCAGGCTCTTGTACACTCACAGTGGTCACAGTAGACATTACTGTGGTCTCACCACCTTTACGCTTGCTGGTCCTGGTAACCGATCTGCTTCCTGCCACACGCGCTTGACGAGATGGCATATGGTGAAGCACAAATTGTTATACTGAGCGCTTGTAGTGAAATGTATCTTCATCATTATGTGGTTCATCAAACATAGATGGGGATAATGAAGGCACGTCAAGTCGCTTCAAGTTGATAAACGATAACGAAATATCGTCATCTCTGCGTGGGCTAAGTGCCGAAGCACGAAAGGGCGAACAAAAGCGATCTACAGGGCTACTGACCAGAGACAATTCTTCATCAAGTGATAATATACCGTTTTCAACACCATTCACAGGATCATTGTCACACAAGTCCTCCAGTCGTTGTTCCACGCCGCTTTGCAGCTGGTCTGCAGTCACCCTCTCGAAGTCACCATTGTCAGTCCATACTAGATAGCCATCATTTGTAGCACTGAAAGAACACCCATTCAAGAAAAAGCTGATCACTTGGAAGCCTTGAAGTTGTGACCATACAACTCCATAGCTATCAAACTTGAAGCATAGCTCATCGCCTATCCACTCCAGAGTCAAAAGCTCGTCGCGATAGTCAAAGAGCTCCGACTCACCGAAACAGTCAAGAACATAGACAAAATTGCCAGCTTTACATTGAATGGCACAGAAATCACCACTTTTTGCCGCTAAAAGATGGGGCTGGGCAAACTCAAACGGCTTGGAGGTGATCTCGAACACTTGTTTTTCGGCTAAGACATGGGCACGGACGCAATTAGGGGAGATAACAGCGCTGAGATTGAGTGATCGAGATAGCTTAAGAGCTTTTCTGTCTGCAGAAATGGCAATCAGCGAGCCGCAAGACATCCACGCCATTTGGGCGATGGTCAAATTCTGAACCAAGGCAATCACCCTAGTGGGACAAACAAGGTAAAGAGCAGATGAATAGGCAACTGCCACAAGAGGAGCATCATAAGCACCAGAAATGCAACTATGAAGGCCACTTGGCAGCTCAACACTTCCTATTATGCGTCCATGGGCGAAAAAGGCGACCCTGTCCTTTGTGCCACGAGTATGTAGTAAAGCCCACCCCCTTATGGACTCCACCGGCACAAATTGAGATTTAGGCAAATTGATTTGTCCCGAGTTGAGACTGTTGCACCAAACATTGGCGATATCAGGAGCTCTGCTGGTGCTGGCAAGACGGGGCACTAGTTGGCCGCGACCACCATACATTGGTATCCACTGAACGCTCGAGACAATTCCCGAGGTAGGTATAGCTATTTGGTACTGGGCTTTTGAGGTAAATCCAATGGCAATTACGTGCGAGTTCGCTACAAGCGCGAGCCGATATTCACAATCAGCACTGGAGAAGGCATCCCAGCAAAGAGAGGTGCAGGCCGCCTGTAAATTGAGGGAGACTCTTACCTCACGAGTGGATGTGCAAGTAATGATAAGGCAATCTGACCCAAGGAACGCGATATACTCGCCATCAGGAGATGCAACGGCGGTCATGTTGAGTGCGTGAGTGTGTTTACTGAATGTTGTACTATTTTATTCTGGACTAGCCTATATAATTAACTCTGGATATAGGATAAAAGCTTTCTGCTTCATCTTGTCCCTTCCCCTTGGATCTAGATAGACCCAAGAGGGTCGGTACCACAGGCGGTCCAGACTTGCATCACTCATCAACTATTGAATGTCGGTGCGAGCAGTTGAGAAATCGCTCGAGGCCTCAATAGCTGATGGCGTTCTACAGGAAGGGGCAATTAATGAGTACATTGATAAATTTTACCCCTCAGACCCAAGCCAGTCTGAACGGCTGCACGAGGAGCTGGTCAAATTGTATAATGCCAATTCAAAGGATAAACAGCCCCCTGCTGTGCTGGTGGAGGGAATTGCCAGGCTTGTTCCTGTGCTCACATACCCAAAGATTCTTGAGTGCTGGTTTGAGAGTCTTGTACCGTACGCAGTGGACTCCTCGGGAATCAACAACCAAGTTGTGGATGCGTGCCGCGATTTTATCAGGCAAGTACTGAACAACGAGGATACAGTTGAAAGTGGGAAACAGTATATTGAATGGCTTCTAGATATCTTCGTAGGGTCCTCGCTTGATAAGTGGATCCCAGCTGATAACATCTCTGCTGAACGCCTTCGTTTTATCAGGTACAACACCCGCGAAATTCTTCTTGAGATTTTTCCCAGAGCCATTGAGACTTTTGCTCGTCTTCTCGACAAGCTCATCAAGAGTGCCAAGTACCGATTGCTAGCGCTGCAGTTACTCTCGGAAGCGGTTTCGCGATGTGATCAGTCTAAGCTCTACAAAATCTTTGACGCAGACGTTTTCAATACCCTCTACCGCTGCTTAGAGAACGACCAAAGCCCCATTGTTCTATCCATTGCTGCTACCTCCTTGTCAATGATCATGCCCCACGTTTGTGATAAACTGGTCCCTTATTTACCGAGATCCCTGGCAATTTTTGGAAGATTGTGTAGCTGGTATCAGCTTGATGATGATCAACCGACGGCAAGTGCTACTTCAAATGGTATTAATGAGCCAGACCTTACTAGTCCCGAATTGTCTAGCACCGCCGCCAATAACGCGAGCACAACCGCCAATGTAAGTCCTCAATCGTGGGAAATCATTTCTGCCAATGAAGAAGATCAGACACCCAATACCGAACCACTTTACATGATGCTATACGGCCTGTTTCCCAACAACACGCTGGCTTTTTGCAAGGAGCCTAATCAGTATCTTGACAAGCATGAGTTTGTTCGGGAATTTGACGATTTCTGGAATAAGCCGGCGATCCAGAGATCTGCTGAGCAGTATTTCCAAATTTTTTTGTTGCATCCCGGTTTGATTCAATCCAGCGAGGAGCAGGAAATCGCCACCAATACCACTCGCTGGCAGTCTTATAAGTCTACAGTTGATATCATCACCCGTTGCGTAGATATGCGTGTCACAACTTTTGCAGAAGATGATAGCGACGATGAAGAGGCCCTCAATTCGCTCCTGAGTGAGCATTTACGTCTGTTCAAGACCAGCATGGCACGATCCACTGCTAGTCCTATATTGGGTGGCCGCTCTCGCAGTAACTCAAGACCCGCTTCTCGTGTTACTTCGCGTGCACAGTCGCCAATGGGCCCACGAGCTTCAATGCCCCCTGTAAGTCCCATGCTCCAGCACAAAGAAGAGTCTCCACTGGGTATCATGGTTCCCACTTCCATGCTTTCTCCTCACTGCTCTCAGCCACATCATCCTCCGATGCCTCAAATACCAAGTGATTTGCCGAAAGAGGGTAGCGAAAGCGAGACTGATCATGGTGGACGTGCCCGGTCAAAGTCTCAGCCACCCATTCCCTCTCCAAATGGTATCATGCCAATGTCTACAGCCGGTACAGCGACACCCTCACCAGCAACACAGCCTGGTCAAGGATCAACTCCCGCCGCTGGTGCTGGAGCAGCTGCGATGAACAATAGCAGTGGCGGCACTTTTTCAATCAATGGCAACATGGAGCAAGCCGAGTACTACTTTAGAGAGTTGCTGCTGATGCGCAATGAGCTTGATTTTGTCAACTTTAACAAGCACATTGTTGAGAATAAGCTTGTGCAGTTACAGAAAAAATTATCACAATTAGACATCGCCAATGTGCGTGTGGGCAACCTCGTACAGAAAAATAAACAGCTCACGGCTCGTATAGGAATTCTGGAGCGTGAGAACGAGAAAGCCCAGAGGGGCGCCCGCACGCTACTTAAACAGCGCACCTCCTATGAATCGACCATTCTGGAGAAGAACAAAGATCTCAAGCAGCAGATCACTGAACACAAGCAGCAACTAGGCTTGCTTGAAGAAGAAATCGCGCGACAAAGTCAGAGCGTTGAGAAAGCAGAGGCGCTTGCGCAGCGTCGCGGCACTAAAGTTACAGAGCTCGAGCTCATAATTGCGGGTCTCTCTGAACAAATAGAAGACCTGAAAGCTGGCCAAAAAGACGAAAGTATCACAAAGTTTTCCGAGCTGAACGTTAGTGATGATCTCAATGAGGTGGATTTCAAGAAAAAGCTTCAGAATGCTCGTGATGGGTTTGATGCAACAATTATGCGCCATGATATGGAGGCAGAGGGCGCATCACACGACTATGAGGTACGCATCGCCCACCTTGAGAGCGAGAGAGATCGTCTTAAACAAATTTTACGAGAGCAAGAGCTCAAGCTCGAGAGTGGCACGCAATTTGTGAGCAAATACGACGCTACTCGTCGCAAAATCACTGATATACAGACAAGGGTTCAGAAGCAGTACGAAACCTTGCGACGGGCTCACGACGACTTGCTCAAGCGATACAGCGACGCGGAACATGAGTTGAGGGCACGACGGTTGCACGAAGAGGAGCGCATGAACGAGTACAGAAGCACTCTGGTCAACACACAACCATTCCAAAGTGATGCAGAGCGGTTTGATCTAAGGCCAAGAGGCGACCGTGGTGGTGCTCAAAAGAGATAAAAATAAACTGGAAGCTTGTTCATAGCCTATTATTCTAGTTTTAATATATGTACATTCAAAGTTTCAAGAAAGTTGCCAATAAAGATTCTTCGTCACGCTTGGCATGAGCTTTCTCGCTCTTTGCCTTTGCATTTTGCATTTTACGTTCAAGAGCTTTGGATACGAACCCTTGAGGGGCATCGGGGTAAGGTCCCAGAATACCATTGGCGACCTCTTCAACGGGCTTTTTGAGATCGGAACCAAGACGTTCGCGCATGACTTCATCAAATTTGCGCATAACCTCCTCTGCTTCAACTCTGTGCAATTTCTTAGTGACGGGGTCGATCTCGGGCCATATGAACGGCTCCTCCATGTCCACAATCATTTTCTTGACTTGAGAGGTACGGTACCGAGGCATCGCCAAAGCCCAGCGAGAATGCTTGATTTGTGTAGTGATATTGAGGGCACGGAGACCGTAAACGTGCCAAAGGTAGTCACGCATGTCGAGCTTATTGAGGTTGAGAGGAACCTGGAACTGCGCTTGATAGGGCGTCATACGGGCACTAGGAGGCAAAAGAGTGATGTTGACCCAAGGGAACCACACCTCTTGGCCACCAACAGGGAAGTGAGGCTTGTCCTCTTGGATGCTTTCCACAAGTCTCTGATGAAGTTTTTGGGAGTGAAGCGAGTATTTAGTGGGGTCGGGTGTCTCGAAAATTCTCTTTTGAGGAGGAAGTTTGGGATCCTTTGGATTTACGACCACTGATTTAGGTGCACGGGCTTTTTCAAGCACTTTTCGCAGAGCTCGAGGCATGGTTGAGTAATCACCAGAGGAGCTTGGAAAAGGAGAGTAGTGCCAGAGGGTGTTGGTACAGCAGGGGAGTTTAGGTGTAAAAATAGATAATATGTACATTGTAATTTTGTAAATTAGCCCTGACGTTGCTTGTGCTTGGGGTTAGTCTTGCAATAAACGTATACGCGGCCCTTACGGCGGACAATATAGCAGTGAGCACAGTATTTTTTGACACTGGCGCCAACCTTCATGCCGCGGGTCTGAGTGAGAGGTGCAAGCACTAGAGAAGATGTGTTTTGAGGTTGCAGACGAGCTGAAGGCATCAAAGCTGGTCTGGCAAGAGCTCTGGATAAACTGCGAAGCCCAAGCATTTTTCAAAGGTCTGACAGGATTAAAAAAAAGGGGCCGATTAGGGGTGTTGCGAGCATAGCATCGCCACCGCTTTGCCTCCACCGCCACAAAACCACAAGCGAGGGCTCCGCGGGCATGTGATAGTCAGGGTGCACGCGATTCGAGCGCGAGACTCTCTCGTAGATAACAAGCACAGTCCGCAAAGATACTTCAAATGTCGAGCCTTCGACAAGAAGTAGAGAATAGCCTTATCAGCCAATAACAGCTCGTGTTTATGCACGAGGGCAGGGGTTATGCGTGCAGCGATAAAGTGTCATCGCAGGAGCAATTTGTTAAAGTTGACTCAATTTCTTTTGTCGACCTCATCGAGAGCACAAAACACCCAAACAACAAATGAGCTGCGAACAAACCCTACTGGCCAAGCTACAAGCGCTCAAAGAGGTAGTCGAGCGGGTGCGTAAGGAGGACGACGAGGTTCCTCCACTCTATAGCTATGAACAGTTTTGTAGGGACTTGGACGTGCACGATGTTTATGTTCAGAGGCTCCTCGAACTACTAGTCCGTGAAACAGCTAGGAGCTCCTCGGAATCAATAACAAAGAAGGGTGTTCTCACCCAGCTCATTGTAGAGGAGTAGTTATTTATCGTAGTGCAAAAGGGGCTTGCCCAATATTTGACCGAAGAGAGCGCTCAAAACTTAATTTAAGCTTAATGGAAACAGACTATGCCCCTGGAGCGTGACTGCTCATGACGGGCCAGCAAGGTGGGCGATATCATACACTCCGGATTTTCTTCCAAGTGACGTTTGCACTGTAGGTTTACACGCTAAGAAAAAAGAATCGTAAATTTTGAGCACGTTAGGGAGCTATTCTGATCATCTTCTGATGTTCACTTGAGCTACCAATGACCAGAGCAAGGGAATGAGAATCCATCATTGCTACCAACGCGTATTTGTGTATCTTTGTCTAGACTGAGCAGCAGTAATTATGAAATAAGGTGTTTGATTGACTATAAAAGTAAGTCTAAATTTTCCAGCAGCCTTGCCAAAGAGGTTGGACTAAAAGTGAGGTCGCGAGCTCTTCATGCTAAGCTCTGAACCCTATTTCAAGAGCGCTCAGCCACTACAAGCTGACCTTAAATGTTCAATGAGAGGTGAGATAGCTCTTAAATAATCAGCAATGAGCAAGAGTGATGTGCATAGATACCGCCCGACACTATACACTTCAGCCGAGCGATTGTGACCAGACTTAGCGACGTCACTCTGGTATGATACTATATAAAGTAGGGAACATACCAAACTGCAGTGACCAAAGACCAATTTTGCGGGCCAACGCACCTCAAAGAAAAGCACACACTGGGTGAAGTGAGTACCGCAGTCTTATTGAATGCTCACCTTCGAATTCAAGTAGAGCCTTTTTCGACCCTCATGAAAATTGAGACCAATACGCTCGGGCTCAGGCTGCTTTCTGATATCTTGGAGCTGTGCTGTGTCTAAGGACCCACACCGTGGTACCTGCATCCTGTCTGAGGCCAATCAGAGAATATAAGGGTATAAGTTGGAACCTGGGGTACACTTAGATTCTATGTGGTTATGCAATAATCCAATATCACTGACAGTATGAACACAGCGAGTACAAATTCAGTGGTGTGGCTAGCGACTTCACCCACTCGTCTAAGGGCTTGAGAGAAGTTTGGATGGGATATCTAGGTTTCGGTTTGCATGCGGGTCTTGGAATGCCAAAATCCCCGGAGTTTTCTTCAAAACCAGAGAGCGAGAGCCTTTGATAGCGCTGAGTACGCGACTACCAGCTGGCAGCTCCCCACCCTGCATGAGAGCTGGGTTTGGGTGCATGGATTTGTTTAAAGAAAAAAGTGTGGTGGGGAGGTGAGGGGACCGTCAACAAAGATATTCACCGAATACTTGAACAACTTTGAGCTGGAGAGCACGTGAATACCAGGCGGATCATAAAAATTTGAAATTTTGTGACGGGGCACGCATGTGTACATGAGACAACAGGGTGAGAAGCGCGGAAGGTGGACCAAAGCCAATGCCACGCAGATCAAGCTAATCGCAAGTATCAGAAAACAATTTGACTTCTAGAGTCGCGAGAGCATGGATTCAGATAATCCTAGACGATAGATATGCAAGCTTTCTTGTTAAATCGCCCAAATAGGTATTTCGGGTTTTTTACGTGAGCTGCAGTAGGTTCTGCAACGGGTAAAAATTTCATACAAGCATTATAGGGGGTCTGAACTGTACATACAGTCTAAACCCAGGGAATTTTTGAATCACTGGCTGCCATCAAAACACAATTTGTGACCTTGTAGGGGCCCGCTATAGTGCCCCACTGCGCCACACGTGAGGTGTATATATAAACTCAGTAGTGCCCCCCTCCTAACGTTCCGATCTAATCATCACCTATCAGAATGGGTTCTTCTCGCGTTGAAAATATCGGTATCAAGGCCATGGAATTGTATATTCCTTCTCAATATGTTGACCAGGCCGAGCTGGAGCAGGCAGATGGCATCGCCGCTGGCAAGTACACCATTGGCCTTGGCCAGACCCGCATGGCGTTTGTCAATGATCGCGAGGACATCTACTCTTTTGCTTTGACTGCGGTTTCCAACCTGCTCAAAAAGCACAATATCGACCCTGCCACTATTGGCCGCGTCGAGGTTGGTACTGAGACGCTTCTCGACAAGTCCAAGTCTGTGAAATCTATCTTGATGCCTCTTTTCGGCGATAACCACGATATTGAGGGTGTTGATACCGTTAACGCTTGCTACGGCGGTACTAACGCGCTTTTCAACGCTCTCTACTGGATCGATTCGCGTGCTTGGGATGGTCGTAACGCTATCGTCGTCGCCGGTGATATCGCCATCTATGGTAAGGGTGCCGCCCGTCCTACTGGTGGTGCCGGTATTTGCGCTATGCTCGTTGGCCCCGACGCTCCCCTGGTCTTGAGCGATATCCATGGTTCATACATGGAGCACGCCTACGACTTTTACAAGCCTGATTTCACCTCTGAGTATCCCGTTGTTGACGGCCATTTCTCTCTTGCATGCTACACTCGTGCGCTTGACCATGCCTACCAGACCTACAATAAAAAGGCCCACAACGATAAGGGTGTCGCTGCCTTTGACCACTGTGCATTCCATGTCCCCACCTGTAAACTCGTGACCAAGTCATTTGCTCGTCTTTATTACAATGATGCTATTAAGGATGGTAGTGCCCCCGAGGAGATTAAGGCTGTTGAGTACGAGGCATCTCTCACCGACCGTAACGTTGAGAAGCATTATTTGGGTGTTGCCAAGGCCGATTCTGCCACCAAGTTGGCTCCTAGCTTGACTGCCAGCACCAATGTCGGTAACATCTACACTGGTAGTGTTTACCTCTCGCTTGCTTCTTTGCTTGCATTTGGCGATGTCAAGAAGGGTGAGACCATTTCTATGTTTTCTTACGGTTCCGGTTTGGCCTCTTCATTCTATACCATCAAGGTTGTTGGCGATGTTAGCGACGTTATTTCCAAGACTGATCTCAAGGCTCTTCTCGATAACCGCGAGAAAGTCTCCACTACCGATTATGAGGCTGCCTTGGGTCTCCGGGAGAAGGCCCACCTCCAGAAGGATTTCAAGCCCCAGGGTGACATCAAACACCTTCGCAAGGGTACGTACTACCTGACCTCTGTCGACGATAAGTTCCGTCGTCACTACGAGATCGCTTGAGTGCATCCATCCAGAGATGGAGATCAATTAAAAGAGAAAAAAAAAACTAATTTGCTGTTGTATTTGCTATTAATTTTTGTAATTTAGAAAACTAAGACCACAAAGAAGCCCTTTTTAGTTGAGCCAAGGGTTACCAATGCTCAAATTGCCAAGCGCTCATCCGACCCAATGATTAGCGTGTGAAACTCATCTGCGAGATATTTAGTGGCACTTTTGCGATTGAGGTAAGGGGACACTGACAAAGGGGGAAATTATAAGAGGCGTTCAAGTTGCTCGCAACCGTCAACTCAGGCACATCTCGAATAAATTAAAGTTCAAGGAAACGTGACTATAGAAGACACTCGGTGCCGATATAATAGCCAGTTAGCTGTAAATTACAAGGGGCAATCCAATAAGACGCGGTATATTGGTCTCAGCCCTCTCTAGACCAGTATATTTCAAATCGTATGCAATGCATGTGCACCTGCATGTGCGGATCGATCTGGGGCAACTGCCAGGTAGAATCTGTGAAGAATCAGTCCTCTAGCGGCCATCAGGCGCTGCGACAAGGCAATAAAAAATAAATGTAAATTCCGAGACAAAAGAGATGATAATATATCCCCAAAGTTGCCATGTGGTCACCACTAGGGGCAGCAAGACTAAGAAAAATTAACATTTTCTAAAGAATTTGGAGAAAAAGGAAACTTCAGGAGCCCAAACTTGAATTCAAATCCTCGAGAGACTCGTTTGGATCGTACCATTTTATATGCATTGCCCTCGCTTAAATTACTAATTGACAGTTTTGCCGTTGAAGAATGCAGACGAAATCAGTGGGGTTTTCAAGAGATTACTTGCCAGCTCCTGGAATTATAATTTTCTGAGAGTTTCGGTCAAAAGGAGAATTGCCAAACCGACCAGGACCGTCGAGCAATGCGTCATACGAGCATAAACCGGCCGGAGGTGCCTACAGTTATATAAGCCTGCTTGGCCCTTGACTGCCCAAGATACCCAGCCAGGTCCATTAAATTTTCAAATGGTTGGAAAGTTTGGCCCGTTCGCGCGTGGCGCAGCGGCAGCCAAAACCATATTCGCTACATCTTCGAATTCTCAAATGCCCGGGTTTTTCATATCCACCCCACAGTTTAACCGTCAAAAGTCGCAGCTTGGGTTTTACATGGGGGAGGGCCACCGCCAGTCATTTTCTCTCGATACAGGCTCGGTGGCGGTTGCTCCTGGGTATGCTTTCAATGCCTCTACAGCAGCTAATAATGATGATGAAGATAAAGATGTACAGAGAGTTTACCCCAACTTGCAATACGCACGCTCAGACCGCGAGATCAATTCAAATGACCCACAAGATACCATTGAAGAGGCGAATACAGCTTCAGTCGCTCTCGCCTCAAGCGAGTTGACTAGCGAATCTAATGATGTGGACGAAATCATGATTCTAGTTTCTCAGGGCCGTCATGAGGAAGTGCTCGAGTACATTGATGCCATGGAGACCGCGGAAAAACCTGTTTCTATCGAGGCATATAATATCGCGCTTGCCTCCTTAGTGGAAATCTCACTAAAGATTATGGATATTTCACCTTTACTCGAAGCGTATCAGACCATTTTAAAGAACATGATTCCTCCAGCTGAGACTTACAACATTGTTCTCACGGGTTTGCTGCGCATGTCCAAGTCTTTGGAGCGTCGTCGTGATCACCTCAATATGCTTTTGGGTCCCCCAGACCTCAATATAGAAAGTGTGGGCGAAATTTACGAGAGCGTGGCCATTGATGACCATCTCAAGATTGCCGCTTCCATCGTAGAGGCTTTGAGTCCCGAGAAAGTTGATCAAGATATCTACAACGAGATTGTTTATCTGTGCTGCCACAATGGTATCGATGTTTCCAGATTACTCTCGCGGTGCACCATGCAGGCTCCCCACATTTTTTGTGCAGCTACCTATGCCAAAGCAACTGAGATTTATAAAGCTGAGACCGCTAATCTAGAAGATCAGAAAACCATGATTGATGCATGCTTCAGATTTGGTGAAGCCGACGCAGCGATGGCTCTTGAGACTCCGCAGACTGCTGAGCACATTACTATAGCTCTCGCCCGCCATGGTTATGTTTCCACTGCATGGCACCGTGCTCGATCTCAGAAGCTCAGCTTCAAGTCCGAGTGCCTTACCTTGGTACATATTTGCAACCATAACATCCTGAGCACTGCTACGCTGATGTTTGACAAAGTAGTAGCTTCCAAGAAAAGTCGTGCGGGTGCTTGGTGTGCTGGTCGCTCCGCTTACATTCGCATGTGTGCACGCCTTGGCGATGAAGAGATGTTGCTCAAAGCCATCAAAGAGTCCCAGCTACGGTTCGCAGTTTGGGATCCTTCCACTATCCTTCAAGCTTGTACGTTCTTGATTGGTACTGACCCTCAGCTTGCAGTCGAGCTTTTTGTCGTTCACACACGCCGCCTCAATGCTCTCTGGGCAAATAATGATCTCAAGGCGTTTAGCGGCCAGGAGCTAACGGATGCATTCATGGCACAGCTCGAGGCTCCGGGACCTATCTCTGTCTTTTGCGCCCTGATTCTGTCTCAGTCGCCGTTTGTGATCCAGTCTGCATCCGTGCGCCAAAGAATCTTCGAGACTTTTTGGGAAGCGCGCCTCAACGGAGATTCTGACTACGTTGAGTTTATGTCTGAGGCTCCTGAGACCCTGTTAGACATTGTGGGTGTTCACTCTGACTATATTCTCAACAACAAGACTCATTTCGGTTTGGCACTACCATTTGATGTTCAGAACTCGCTCCACAAGATATACCCATTGCTGGTATCTGACATCATGACCAACAACCTTGCTTTCTCCAAAGAAGATGCAGCCAAAATTACACAATGCCTCGAGCTACTGAAAATTAAGACCACACCTTGGGAGAGCCACTGCGCGGCACAAGAGTTTCTGGAGAACACTAGCAGTGAAGGAGATGAGGCTGCTATCAAATCGTATGCCAACACCAATAATGGAATTGATACTGCGATTGAGCTATTTGAGCACCAGCTTTTACAGCGTAAAGTGCCTGGCGTGGAAGTGCTTCGCTCTATCATTGATGAGTTGGTGAGGCTGAGTGATAAACAGCGTTACACTAGATTTCACGACAGCGTTCTCAATCGTGCTGAGATTTTCGATAAATCCACTTTGATTGGTTACCACAAGGCATTTGTAACCGCTGCTGAGCTCGATGCTCGCTTGGCTGAACAAAGCGCGAGCGCGCTCAAATCAATGGATTCTGTTCCTTGCGCTAAAGGATACACCGCTCTCATTAATGTTTCGAAGGCTCCTCGTGGTATGGCTCTGTTCATTGAAGCGACCGCTCACAGAATCCTCACGTCTCGAGTCTTCGATGCCGTGCTTCAGTCTATTAGCCGTGCTGGCATGGTTAGCGACGTGGAGAGGGTCATGGCGCAACTCCCAGATAGTATCCAGCTTAGCGCAGCAACATTCAAAGAGGTTTTAGACGCCTACCTCAGAGCTGATCGCGAAGTTTCTGCTTTGGGACTTATGGAGCTTATGCTCAAGACACAAAGCGGTTATGAGCGGACCACAGACCCTTACAACAAGTTGCTCGAGTACTATGTTTTCCAAAAACAGGATCGCAAAGCCGCCCTCAAAATTTTCGCATACATGAAGCAGGTAGGTGTGATTCTATCCCCCCACAGTTACAAGCTTCTGATTGATACATGGCTTCTGAAGCCTATGGATCTCACCAAGGCTGACCGCGTTCTAGAGACGATGAGATTGGACGAAGCGGTCCCTACTACCAAGCATTTCAGTTCACTTTTGAGAGCCCGTGGTATCATGGGGCAAGATCTCGAATCTGCCCAGGCTTTTTATCGTGGGCTAGTCAAGAATTCTAGAGTCCGCCCTGATCAGCATATTTTTGCCGCTCTGATGATGTCCTACATTGCAAATGGTAAGTCATCTGAGCTGCCCAAAGTGCTCGACGAGATGGCTAGGTATCAGGTAAATGCCGATCACGTCGCCGAAGAGATTCAACTTCTTAGCTGAAGCGAGCTTCAAACTCGGTGCTGGTTGCCTGGTTTTATATATATATTTTTTTTTCCTTTATTATGATTTATGTCCATAGAACAATAATGCACACATACATTTTAAATGTGATGGACGCAAAACCGGCAATGAGCCATAGCGCAGTTGAAGGGCTTGTTGTTAAAGACCAGCTTCAAGTCAAGTGAATTTTAGGAAATTAAATATTATGTACATTACTCGTCCTCGTCATTTTTAGGAGGAGGGACTTGATCACTAGTCATATAGTATTCAATGGCTGCTGAAAATGCCGCAAAGGCGCCGCATCCAAATAAAACACCTTGAGGTCCTGATTTGATTGCGAGCCCTCCGCCAGTGGCACAGCCCGCTAACACACCATTGTAGTTATCGTGTTTCGCTCTGATAGATTCAATAATACACTCAACGCCTGAGTAAATACCTCCAATGAACCCGAAATTCTTAGCACTTGAGTATGAGCGCGAGCCCATCTCTCTAAACTGGATCTTCATCTGCTGCTTGAAAGGTAAATGTGAGATCTTTGCAGCCTCAGTGACACCCATGGATGTATCGTAGCTCATTGATGCCATGAAAAGACCGAAAACACCACCAAGTGCGAAACCAGTACCGGCAGAGATCACCGATTTTCCGGGACACGACATCATGAAGTTCATCATGGCATTGGCTCCCACCATAGCTTGTTCCTCGGGATTCATATCCCAGTATGATTTCTCTTGCCCTTGCTGGGGCGGTAATCCATTCATTTTTGTCTCTAATGGATACGTTTTTTTTTCTCTCACAAAAAGAGCCAAAAGGGTCCAAACCTGTGGCGTCACACCTGGGGCTAAAATTGTGGCGGGGACTTCCCCAGATTTTAATACTGTTCGGTGAGAGAAAACTGTGCAAAGAGCAAAGCGTTCAAACCCAAAGACTGCATGAATTCGTCATAAATTTGCTCTCAGTGTATCTGTATTATTAGTACATTGAATGTTACCTTGCTGGGGTGGGCAGCTTTATTTTTTATAACTCGAGGAGGGTATCACGCGGTTCGCGACACCCTCAAAATCGCGCGCCTAAACTGGCTGATAGGCCATCAAAACCAGAAATGTAAGTAATTACACTCTTCAAACACGGTCAGTCTGTTTTTGCGGACTTGAGGTGCAACTCGGCAACATGTGCTTGCGAACAGCAATATGCAGATTGCTGCATGATTAATGTAGGGTATGCTGGAGTATAAGTAACCACTCGAGGCTCTTGCAGCAACCCGATAGCAATGCATCACAAAACTCTCGTAGCATTATTTGCAGTTGTATCTGCCGGCTTCTTTGACAGCGGAAACTTTGATGAGTTCAAGGCTAAGCTCGAAAAGTCTAGCGACAATCTTTTGGACAAGAGTGGTCAAGTTCGCGATGATGTTTTTGACTTGTGGAGTCCCACCGAGCTACACGAGTGGCTTGCATACCACAAGCTCGATTCTCCTTCCACTGACAATACCGGTGCCCTCGTTGCAAAGGCCCGCGAAAACAAGGATAAGCTTGTTGCTGATCTCAAGGATCTCTTTAACCATCCCCCACCCTCAGAGAAGATCTTGACCAAGGGTGCAGAGTACTACAATCAGGCCGCTAACAGTGTCTTCGATGCCTGGTCCAACAGCGCATTGGCAAACTACTTGGCTGCTCGCGGCCAGGATGTGAGCAACATCGTTGACCACGATAAGCTTGTTGACATGGCTAATAAGTACAAGAATGCTGCCATTGACACTAAAAACAAGGTATCTCGTAGCTGGCTCGATTCTTGGAGCCGTGAAGACCTTGAGAAGGCTCTCAAGGACCTTGGTGCCAAGGCCGAGGGTACCCGCGACTACCTTGCCGACGAATTGTACAAGGCCTACCTCAGTGCCAAGGATTCAGCTGCCAAGGGCCAAAAGGAAGGTGAAAAGCAAGCCCAGGAAGCCATCAAGGCCATTGAGAAGTGGCAAAATGACCACTTTGACAAGTGGAGCCTCGACGATCTCAAGGAGTATGTTGCGCAGTTCACTCCCGAGCAGCCCTCCAAGAAGGATCAGCTTGTTGATGCCGCCAGAACCAACTGGAACTACTTTGTCTACGGCGAGACTGCGCCTACCACCTTTTGGAGTCAGTTTGTTCGCTATGCTCACTTGGCAGAGGTCCACTTGGGTGCCGGCTTGAGTGGCCTCAAGAATAAGCTGCTTGCAGCTAAGGATGAGTTGTAGGTATATATATAAGAAGGTCTAGTTATGCGTTATTAAATCATTTTTGTGCAGTACTTCCCTTGGTGAGGTTCAGTTTTTGATGACTCCTCCTTTTCCGCTTTCTATTGTTTTATCAACTCAGCAGTTTCCAGGTCCAACTTCAAGGGGCCGCTGAATAACCAAACTTTTCAATGGCCGGCCGTCCGTGGTATATTCAGACAATGGATGCTACGCATCGTCTAACTGTATTAGGTATTCTTGGATTCTCGGGATACCTTACCTATATTGCTGCTCGCGGTGTCCAGCACAATGCTGTTCAAAAGAAGCTTCCAAAGGTAGATGTAGCAGCTGCTCCCGCTGCTGAAGAGCAAAAGGAGTGAACTTGATGCACTTTACAATGAATATTCTGTACATAAATCATTTTCTTAATTTATTTTTTAGCTTTCGCCGCTGTTTTTTGAGCTCATGGAGGCGTTTCTGTTGGCGCGCAAGGTCGTTACCTGATGCATACAAAATTATCGGTGTGAATACTGTTTTGCTGCAGAGCGGACACTTTTCATTGATCAAAGACGCCTGAAGAACGTGGCCACAAGGGCAGCACGCAAAACTGGTAGCATTACTCTCGTCAACCACGTCTCTACCTGAGAGTTTGCATTTCCAGCGCCCGTCGACAATGTCCGGCTCGAGCGGTATTACGTCCTTATAGGTACGAATTTGAGGAATTGATTTCGTTTTGCTCAGCAGATACTCCAGAACCGACTCTTTGTTGTAAAGGTGACCATGATAATCACACACCAGCTGAGTATAGTCGAGCGGTTTACCTGTAATTGAGCAAACTTTGAATTGTGGATTGAGCATGTTCCTTGTCGTCTCATCGGGGAGCTGTTTAATCCCAACGAGTTCTTTACGAGTAGGGATACTGCCACCATCAGCGCCCATTTAAGACAAAAGCTTGATCGCCTTTAGCTCCCCCTGTAGCTCAAAGCACCCCAAGGCGTTTTTGAAATCAAAGGCCTTCCTCATTACTTAAACATGGACGAGTGCACATTCTATTCGAAGGTAGGAACATGTAGGCACGGAGAAAAATGCTCTAAGCTTCACCGGAAACCTAAATACTCTAAAATTGTGAAAATATCCAACATGTATACTGGTGACGATCTCTCTGGCTTTGTAGTTGATTTATTTACTGAAGCATCCAAGTTCGCTACTATAGATGAATTTTTAATCGCTGGAAACGAGAGCGAACACCTCCGAGGGACTGTATATTTGAGTATGAGCAGTGAGTCGGGCGCCGAGCGGCTAGTGGAGAGTTTTGATAAAAGATGGTACAACCGCATGCCACTTTATTGCTCCCTCAGCCCAATCAGAGACTTGTGGAGTGCTTGTTGCCGTGATCCGGATACTTGCGCACGAGGCGGTGACTGCAATTACCTTCACCCAATAGTTATACCGCGTGAGGTACTCGAACCGCTTTTCTTGAGTCAACGACGTGACCCAGGGCTTGAGCAGTCAGGACCGAAGCAATACAAAAGGCCTCGCGAGCGTTCTGAGAACAGGCTCCGGTGCAACAGCATCTCTCCTCAGAGCTCAGGACAGGGACCCAGCAGTCATCGCGACGACACAACCAAAGCTGCCATTAACACTAAACACTAGACGCTAATTATATATCGTACGCCTCATTTACCCTTGTCTTCTTTCAAGGTTACAATGCGATTGAGGACAATGTTGTCTGAAGTGCTATCGGAATCCATACAATAGTATCCAACACGAAGCGCCTGGAAACGCACTGCTTCAGGAGCACCCTTCTTGTCGTTACCAGAGAGAATCTCCTCCTCTTTGGATTTGGTTCCAACAGTCCAGGGAGATTTTTCTTTGACTTCGCTGAAACCAGTCTCAAGGATAGCGTTCTTGTAGATACGCTCGCTATTGGGGTTGATATCAGCAAGATAACCATCCGGATGGGCACTAGGGTTATCGGACTTGAACAAACGTTCAAACTCACGAACCTCTCCGATTTTGACAGGACTTTTATCAATGGGACTCTCAGCAACCCATTGAATGAAAGTTTTCGGCTTTTTGGCGGGACCATCGTTCTCATAGTGAGCATGGATGGCAGTCACTTTTCCTTCCGAGTCCTTATCAAAGCTGGTGACACGGATTGTGTGTGGTACTTTGAGCAATCCAACGGTTTTGCCGGGTGCCAAACGGAAATAGTTATCGTCAGCTTCCTCACGGAAATCGCTACGATCAACATAAACGATACGAGTGAAGGGAACATTATGCTCACCCATCTCTGGGGTGCCAGGCTTAAATGGAAGAGAAATCATCTCGTGATGATCTTCTGGCAAGTTATCGAGAATTACGGGTACAGGGTCCAGTATCATCATGAGACGGGGGACAGAGTTCTCAAGATGTTTACGGACAGCACCCTCGAAACGGTCCACCTCAATCTGAGAAGTTGTGGTGGTGACTCCAAGCTCGGAAATAAATGAAAGAATGGCACCAGGAGGCACACCACGTCTGCGGAGGCCCACCAGGGTGTACATGCGAGGGTCATCCCAGCCACGGACATGCTTACCCTCAACAAGCTGCATAATTTTACGCTTTGACATGACGGACCCGACCAAATTGAGACGTCCAAATTCGCGCTGAGCCGGCTTGTAGACCTTGACCGCATCACAAAGCCACTCATAGGACTCACGCGAAAGGTAAAATTCAAGGGTACAGAGTGAATGCGAGATATTTTCGAGAGAGTCAACTAAACAATGTGTAAAATCATAAGTAGGATAGATCTTCCACTTGGTGCCAGTGCGATGATGGGGTGTGTCCATGACGCGGTACGCAACCAGGTCCCACATTTGCGGGTTGGGATTAGCAAGGTCCTGTTTCATACGGAGCGTAGCCTCGCCCTTCCCGTATTTGCCATCACGCATATCACGGAACAGCTTAAGATTATCCTCAGAGGAGCGACTACGATCTGGGCAAGCAGTACGCTCGCCACCTTTTGAACCGTCTTCCTTAATACCACGATGACGCTTCACCTGCTCAGCAGTACAAAAGCACACATATGCTCCGTCATTTTTGATGAGGGTCTCAGCAAGTTCGTAAAGCTGATCAAAATAGTCACTGGACCAGGTAATCTTGAATGGCTGGAATCCGAGCCATTCCACGAGTTCCTGAATGCTCTTGGCGAAGCGATCATCTTCAGCCTCTGGATTAGTATCATCGAAACGAAGATAACATTTACCACCGTGATAAGCAGCGTAGCCAAAATCAACTGCAATTGCCTTGGCGTGACCAATATGCAAAAATCCATTCGGCTCGGGAGGGAAACGGGTAAAGACCTTGCCTCCAGTGGCCTTGAGGTGCGTCTCCATCAGGGCATGGTCGATTTGGGGGTTCTCACCGGGCTTATGGAGGGCGGCGAGGAATCCTTCCTGGAACATGTTCTGGGAGACCTGGGATTTGCTTGCGCAAGTGGCGCTGGCACCACCCTTAGCGGTGGGTTTTGAGGTCTTTGCCTTTGCCTTTGGATTATCGCGTTCGTCTTTGGGACCCAGAGCTGCCAAAAACTCGCTATCCAAAACCGGCTTGAATAAAGCAGGTGCAGCCCACTTGAGTTCGGGCAACTTCTTGATAGCACCGAGGGTGGAACCTAAACAGGCATAGCGCTTCTCCTCAATCTCAGCCTTGTGAGCTTTCATATACTCTTGAACTTTGGCACGAACATCTTCCTCCGTGACTGTGATGCCTACACCTGCTTCAGTATTCATGGTGTCAACAGAGGGGTCAGGAGTGGTAGAGACGTATTTCCAGGCAGCATCAACCTGCAATGGAGTAGCAAGCGATCCATCGGCAATGCCTCGACTCACAAGAGCACGGTTTGCGAGCTGGTCGTCTTTAGCACTACGAGAGGCCAGGGCTAGATGGTGGAGCAAGGTAGGCTTCTCAGCGTAGTTTGACTCGGCAGCGATTGCTTCAAGCGCATTGGACACAGCTTTGTTCTTCTGGATTTCCTTTGATTTGGCCGGATCAAGGCCAATTTTGGCAAAAGTCTCTGCTAGATCCATGCTATTAGAGCGAGGGTATGACAAATCTTCTCAGAGGCCTCGTCATTTTTTAACCACTCCAACATTTAACCAAGGTTGGGAGTAATATAAACCTAACGCTACAACAATGGGGATCAAGTCTAAGAAAGGCAAGAAACTCGACCGCAAGAAATATGATGAGCGGGCGCAAGATAGACTGCAACAGCACAAGCGGGTACAAAAGGCTCTAAAGAAATCATCCTCTGGCTATCTCACGCCAGCCGCATCAAAACTAACACCTGGAAATGGGCTTATGAGCTATGTATACACCGATAAATTATTGGAGGGCAAAAAGGCAGCCAGCGATGATCCCACGACCGTCAAGAACACTGAGAACAAGTGTGGTGACGGTGATGCCACCAGCAAGAGCGCATGTGAGGATGGGTTTATGGGGTTCGAGGATGAAGAAGAAAATACTAGCGCGACTGAAAACCCATTGGCACTCCAATTCGCAACATTTGAAAAGGAGATCGAAGTCGAGAAGCAGAATGAACTCAAGAGACAGGAGGACTCGCTCAAGATTCCCACGCACCACCCTGCACCCTGGAACAAAAATTGCTGTGCCGATGACTCAATGCCAAACAAACTCTCGCGCGAAATCAAAGCCTATGTCTCGTACATGAGCCCCACAATTCGTGAGGTTAGAGACCGCCGTGAACTGGTCGAGCGCATCCAGGGAGCCGTGGCATCAATGCTCAGTGGAAGAGCTGATTGTAAGTTATTCGGATCTAGTGCCACCGATATGTACTTACCACAAGCTGATGTCGATATGGTTCTTATAAATGATGGGACGATCTACAAAGAGCGTTCTGTCCTATATCAATTGAAGGCCTATTTCATGCGTCGTGGCTGGACAAGTGATGCGATTGTTATAGCTCGTGCGCGTGTTCCTATCATCAAATTCACCGATACGAAAACAAAGCTTAATGTTGATATTTCGATCGGCCAATCGGGTGGAGTTGATGCCATCAAAGTAGTTGAAGGATGGTCAAAACGGCAACCGGCTCTCAAATCCTTGGTGATTATCGTCAAACAGTTCCTTAAACGGAGGAATATCTCTGAAGTTTTCCATGGTGGTCTGGGTGGCTTCGCGACCATATGCTTGGTTATGTCTTTTTTGGAAAATCATGAGAAACTCAGGACTGGAGAGATCACCGCGATCGAGAATCTGGGCATTTTGCTTTATGAGTTCCTCGAGTTCTATGGCAAGAAATTTGATTCACGGAGATACGCGTTGCGAATGACAGGTAAGATGCCTCTCGTTCTCAAGAGTATCAGTGGACACCTTCAAACATCGAAACCAGAACAAATCAGTGTAGAGGATCCCAATGACTACACCAATAATATTACAAGGTCCTCTTATAACTGGGTCCAGGTGCAAAAAGCTTTTTCGCATGGCGCGGATTTGCTCAAGCGCATGCTAGTAGACTATAACAGCAGGGGTGATCCAACTGAGTTATCGTTTTTGGCTCCACTGTTGAAGAACAACCTTGACAAAGACCGTCACTCGATTGAGGTCATGAAAGAGAAAGTGGCAAGCTTAACTGCACTCACGAACATCTGGACAAGTGGTGGTGATGGCGAGTCTAAGTCAAAAAAGAAACAAAAGCGCAAGGAGAGAGCCAAGAATAAGGAAGAAAAAAACAAAAAGGCCAAGAGGGGAGGTACAAGTGAGGATATTCCGAAACTTGATAGCCCGGTTGTTGATTTGACGGGTGATACCAGTGTCGGGTCTATCGAAGACCTGACCCTCGATACCCCTTCTCCTAAGCGTGCTGCCATTTCCGAAGTATTCCAAGCTGCTTCAAGTTCCGATAACTCCGATCTAGAGGTTACATCTGTGAAGAAAGTTCATCCTAAATCTACTAAGGTAGCACCAGCTAACGCTGACTCGAGCGAAGACGATGTTAGCCGCACCAAAGTAGCTGGGCCCGGCGCTACGGAGCGTAAGCGGGCTTATTGGGCGAAGAAGAACGGGATCAATGCTTAGCGTTTGCTTTTTATTGTTTAGCATTATTTATTTATTTTAAGTCGCTTTTTGCTCATAGACTGTTTTTCCAGTAGTTATATGCTGTGTCAAAAGACTAACATTACTATTGAGAAGTGATTTGTTCCTATCAGGCTTAAATTTGCGTATACCTTGAGTGCCTTCCAGCTGAAGGATCCGCGCAGCCAGCCGGCGGTGACTTTTGGCCCCACGTGGGAATCACAGCAGTATTGGGGAATTAAGCGTGATGAAATCTATGTTCCAGACAGAACATTTCCCAACAGTGTGTTCAAGAGAGCGTGAGATCATGGTGCTTGAACTCGAACGTAAGAGGGGTACTCCACTACGAGGGTGCCTTCACGAAGTTATATTTCCTCGCATCGTATACCTTCATAAAAAAGGATCTTCACCACGCATGTTTATATGCGCTCCAGCCTCCATTGTGCGCGAACTTCGGGAAGGATTCGAGATCCAGCCTACCTGCACAGCTTTCAAGCTAACTTTTACACCCAGCATATGCATGTGTTTTCATGACTAGATACCTGGCTGTAATGGCGTTTCAGACAAGGGGAGTGAGTTTGCCAGCTGCCGATTCGATGTGGGGTTTCAGTGCAGCCAGCGTGCTTGATTTTTATACAAGCTAAACTTCCACTCTCCCCGTTTACCTCTGGTTTACATTGGTGCGAACTCTGTGGACCTTCTTTCAAAGTTCCCACGTTTCCGTTTACAATCGTCACTACACGTTCTCAAGCAATGGCAAGCCAAGTTTCCACCGGCCCCACCACTGATCGTGTTGATTTCAACCAACTCCGCAATGCCCCGGCTTACCGCAATTTCGATTCGGCGACAATTAGGAAGTATGCCAGTAGTCCCCCAAAGCGGTCATCTCCTATAAAGTGGATTGAAACAGCCACCAACAATCTGGTTGACCAACACGTCCCCAAGATACCATGGTGTGCCATTCTTTTCGAGCGCCTCGAGCCTTGCCGAGAAATCCAACTGCTAGTCACCAACTTTCGCCGCATTGAAAGTATTGAAGAAGAAACTTACCGGCTTCGTCCATGAAAATTGTCGAGGCAAATTTCTTCTGTTTTGGTAAAGAGCCTTTATAGTTGAACCAACTCATTTCCTAAGGCATTGCCGCCCCGGGCGATCTCTACCATTTCTCCTTGGAACGCTCGGAGATCCTAGCTCACCTCAACTATGACGAGATCATTCTTCGCCGACTTTTTCTTGGTGGTTTCAGGTACCCAACTTTGAAGACATGACCCAGTATCTCCGCTACTGATCTGATGACCGTTTACTTTACTTTGCCCCGGCGCGTGCGCGTCCTTCTACTGCTGCTCTTGAACGTCCGTATGAAGCGATTCTAGTCCCTAACGATGCTACTTTGCGTACTGCTCTGATGTCCTACTACCATGATTCCACTACTGCAATCCACAGAGTTCGCACCAATGTAACCAGTTGTGGTTCTAGGGGCATTTATGGTTAACTTCAGAGTGAAGCGATAAAGGTTCCTAGAACCACAACTGGTTACATTTATGAAAAACCCCACCACGGTACAGGAGTCCGAATGTAAATGAGTCTATCAGATAATTTATTGCATCTCAAACCAGTTAGTTATTATCCCAATTGTGGCCCATGTTCCGAAGAGTGATGCACATGCGCCAGCCAAATTGTCGACTTGACTTGCGTGAGGCTGGGATGACTAACATGGACCTCACCAGCACGTTACCCTTATCCCCCGGCTCGATAGCAATGTCGCTGGTACCGAGTCGCCAACAAGTAATGTAAGTACGATCAAGCCCCTCAGTCAGATCAAACTAACCAGTCGTCGAGTAAATGAAACATCCGTGGTTGTATTTAACCCCATAGGCAATCAATTGGCTGTGGTGAATGATCAGCGCCGGCGAAAGCGTAAACTAAAGCACATATACAACAACTACTGTCCCCAGTGTGGTCAATCCATTCACGAGGAGGAACAACGCCAGGACTACTTCCTAATCCTCGAAGAATATAACCGTGTAACTCCTTCACAGCCTGCTAGTCCTGCCTCTACTCCAGCTCCTGGAACCCCTGCTCAAGAATACACTCCAGCTACTTCAGAAGAGATCTCTTCATTGAGTTTCTCGCAGGGCTACTTTGATCGTTTCTTCAAGAGTATGGGGCTACTAGGTAGGGGTAGTAGAGCCGCTGTCTATCGTGTCGAGCATGTCTTGGAAGGAATATCAATTGGTCACTATGCGCTGAAAAAGATTCCTGTAGGGTACAACACAGAGTGGCTACGAAAAGTTCTCACCGAGGTAAACTTTCTGAGGCGGCTGTCACACCCCAACCTGGTGCGTTATAACCACGTTTGGCTTGAGGTCACTGCCCTCAGTGACTTTGGGCCACCAGTTCCCTGTGCCTATTTACTCCAAGAATACTGTGATGGGGGAACACTTGAAGATTACTGTGAATCCCGCAAAGGAGAACTGGGCCTGGAGGAGATTCGCAAGTACATGGCTGATATTGGAGCTGGTATTGAGCACCTTCACAGTCAAGGGCTGGTACATTGTGACCTTAAGCCCTCAAATTGTTTACTCAAGTTAGGTGGAAAATATCCGCGCGTTTTGGTATCTGATTTTGGGGAGTCACAGGTGGAAGGGTCCCGAAGAGTTGGCACTGGAAGTACTGGTACTCTGGAATATTGTGCACCCGAGGTTTTGCTCGTCAATGGTACTTATCCACCATTCTCGAGAGCCTCTGATATGTTTAGTGTTGGAATGAGTATGTATTACTTGTGCTTTGGCAAGCTGCCGTATTCTGATCGTTGGGCACAGGAACAGAATGTAGACCTGTTACTTGATGAGGTCCGAAAGTTCAAGTTCCAAATAGATGAAGAGAAAATGCGCCCCGACTTGCTAGAGTTACTGCCTCTTTTGCGTCAGCTACTAGACGCCCCTGAGAATCGACCTAGCGCCGCTGAGTTTTGCCAGCGATTGAGATGGCAAGGTGGTGACAGCAGCCATTGCAATAATGAGAGCTCAGAAGTTTCCCACACCAAGCGTGTAAAGTGGCGCAACCGTATTAATCCTAACCATCTTCGGCTTGTAAAGCTGGCCTCAATCTATTTTATTGAAAAAGCATTCGCTCTAAACTTGTGTGTCGTTTTAGCGGCACTGGAACTAGCAATTGGCAGACTCAGCGAGGAGCTTTTTATTTTGCACTTTACAGTCCTTCTTTTGAGTTTACTTGTATAAATAAATATGCTAGATAGGCTAATTGCGGTCATCATACAAACCAGAATAGATAGCAAAAGGTTAGTAGACTATTGGTACCAAAGATCAATAACAAAGTAGAGATCTGAAATGTGCGGCCAACTACAGCCAGCAAAGCTGAGCATTCCCGGCTACGGTAAGTGAGCACCAACAAAATCCTCTAGCATGCGCAACCTTGCTGGGAAGCTCTATTCAGGTCCAATGCTCTTCTCTCTTCACGTTCAATACGTTCCTGCTCCTCCAAAGCGTCGTCTACAGGCATCTGTTCCGCGATTGCCTTGAACACTTCATTCACGTTCTCGCCTGTTTTGGCAGAAGCTTCGAAAAATAAAAGACCCGCTTCCGTGGCGTATTCCCGCACTGTATCCGCATCGACCTTGCGTGCCAAATCTAGCTTATTACCCACCAGGGCAATTACAATTTGGTCGCTTGCTTGAAGCTGTAACTCACGCACCCAGTTCTTGGCTCTGCCCAAAGAGCTGGGGTTTGTGATATCGTAAACAACAACTGCAGCATTTGCATTGCGATAATACATGGGAGCCAGTGATTTATAGCGCTCTTGTCCAGCAGTGTCCCAGATTTCGAACTTGATTGTGGTATGGGGGTCCAGTTTCACTGATTGCGTGAGGAATGCAGCGCCAATGGTGCTCTCTCTGAACTCATCAAACTTATTTTTGCTAAAACGGCTCACCAAACTGGACTTTCCCACAGCGCTTTCCCCCAGTAGCACCAGTTTGAATTGAGCAAATCGGTCGTCGCCCATACTCTGTGTCTATTAGTCAGAGAGCTTGCCCATAATGTTTATCGACTTCCGGATTCGGAAAAACCTTGGGCGGGCGGATGATTGTCACTGTTGTCATAGCGCCAAAGTTTGGAGAGGAATTTCCAGAATTTTTTTAGCCAGTTTCAAAATCTCAGGAGAATTGGTCTATATAAGCAAGCCTCTACCCTCAGCCCCGACCGGGATCAATTGATGCATAAAAGATTTTGCTTTCGCCTTTTTTTGAGGGCCTGCACGGGTAAAAGATAAGTTTAAGGTGAGCAAGTGGCGTACAGTTAAATACGCATATCTAAAGCGAATCCCCTGATATGATCACTATTTGGGGAGAGTCAACTAAAATAAAGTAGATTGGCCACCAAACTTTGTCCTATCAAGAGGTTCACGTCACATGCATGTGACGTGCATGAGCCTCATCGAAGATAAGACACAATGCTCCATGGATACTTGGCATAAGGCGCCTCAAGTCCTCAACATAGATAACAATATGTGCCAGAAATATTATAGTAGCTCCCAATTCTGATCTCTCCGTTCCAGCTAGTCATGGCGGGGCGCAAGTCAATTCGCTCACCTGCATATTAAAATATGTACGTGGGCTAGGGTACATGAACGGTTCTGGAAGATGCAAACCTCAGAAAGTGGGCCCATATCCTGCAATTCCCCTAGACCGTGCTAAACTTCTGGTTTTTGGCGACTCAGCTTGTTTGATGTAATGAAAGTTTTTATTTTGAATTTTAGACTTCACAACCGGGCACTCTAACTTCGTTAAGCGGATTTGTACGCCCGGTAAAGATCCGCAATATGCACACAGCCCATTTGCATGCATGAAAAGTATAAAGCCTCTCCGATTTGGCGTAAGTTATCCACACCAATGCTTAACTTCCTTGTACTCGCTGCTGGCGCTCTCGCTACTGGATTCAACGGTACCGCAAATGGTACTGAAGCTACCAACAATACTTCCCATGCTAATGGCACCGATACTACTATCACCAGTGTAGTTAGCGTCCTCACTACATACTGTCCTGAGCCTACTACTTTTGTTGCTGGTAATAAGACTTACACTGTCACAGAACCCACTACTCTTACTATCACTGACTGCCCCTGTACTATTAGCGCCGTCTCTCCCAGCGCTGGCCATAGCAACGGTACTAGCCACGGCAATGGTACCAACACCAATGGTACTTCTCCTAGCCACTCTGCTGTGCCTGCTAATGGTGCCGCTACTGCTGCTGGCGTCGGAGCCGCTGCCATTGTTGGCGTTGTCGCTCTTTTGCTCTAAGCTCCTCTTCAACCATCCCACTGTATACTAATATTGCGCACTTAGCGTTCCACTGTACATTTCTTTCCTTATTTATCTCTTGTAGTAATTTAATTGAATTCGAGACTCGTTCATTGCCTGACTGAAGCCTCTAGACATGGAGAGGTTTGCGATTCATTGAGCTGCTTCTGTACTTTCTACTTCACGGATTTCTATTGTTGGCATAAAAGCATCATGGGTTGAACTCGCTCACTCGCAAATGCTGGAATATTGATAATGACTACTTGATATGGGGTACAAAGACTAGAGAGAGGAATGTGGTGATTTAGCAAGAGTTGCAGGTGATCTGGGTAGTAGCACCGCAGCGGCAGCAGGCATCATTGCAGGTAAGGACGCGCCAGCCGCAGGAGTAGCAAATGTTCTTGCGAAGCAGAGAGTTGCACCAGTCGTAGGAGCTCTTGGAAAGACCCAACCCACGCTTGGAGATGGCTGGGGCGATCTCCTCGGCGGTCTCGAGAGAGGAGGCATCGACTTCAGGGGAGGCTGCGGCAAAGGCGATGGAGAAGATGGAGAGGAGAGTGGAGAACTGCATTTGGTGGTATTCAAAGGAAAACCATCGCTCACTTTATAGCATTTCTCCAGGCCAAAACCCGTTTCATCCCCCCTTGTCGTTTCGCAAGTCCTGGCGTGAGAACATGGGCCCACGCTACCAAGTGATGCCGAGTTTCATCCTAGAAGGAGATCTCGTACATATTTCAGAGTAAAGTAGGGAAAGCAAAAAAATCTAGGTTCTCAATACTCATTAGCCTGCAAGGGAAATAGCTCGAGAACCGTGCGTTTGTGTGCTGGGATAACGCACAGGATATGATACATGTCTGAGAGCGAAAAATCACCTCGTAGAGATGATACATATGCTAGAGAGAGCATCTAGAACTAGCTTGTGAGAGTGTCAAAGTGAACGATATGCTAACGAAAGCGATGCTCGTGAAGGCATGCTGAAGCATAGACTTTCGTTGAATATCAATGGAAAAATTCTGCCTCTAGCTATCAAGCGCTTCTCTACTTCGATATCGTGTATAACTACTAGTAGTCCTAATTCAGAGATAAATATTCAAACGTCGATTTGACCAGCTGCAAACTCAATGCCAGTACTCAATATCCTGTTTACCTTAATTCCGCCAATCAGTGGGATCTCAGAGCATCCAATATCACGCTTTGCTTTCCCAGTAGTGGGTCCAAAGTCGACAAACGGGATCCCTTCTCTGAGGGCTATCGATATGGTCTCTTGCATCATAACAAAATATGCCTTATATTGTCGCGCCTTTTCATGGTTGAGGCCCTGTATATCACTTGTGAGAGTATTTCCTAGGAAAAAGAGGACACAGGACGCGATATGTTCACCGTCAACTTTTAGAAATAGAAACTTCCGGTACTCTTGGACGTTGGAACGGCCCATAAGCTTCAGAAAATCGACATCAGGAGCTTTAAGAACAGCAGTGTGACCTTCACTCGCTCGTTTTTGGGCAATATTACGCCAAAGATCTATAACGATTTCACAATTGTCCTCGCTAAAATCGCTGGTTTCGATGACTTCACCATTAGCGCGATTAAAGCCAGGAGCCTGATTTCGGTATCTTATTGCCTTCAAGTAGTCTTGTAAGCTCTTGTTTTTGAAGGGTCTCAGGTCAATGACATGCGAGGGTGGGCCTTTGAGCGTTTTCCAGCCACTCATACTTAGCGCTTTGCTATTGTTTGAGCTACCATAGCAAGGATTGTAGAGAACCGAACACTTTTTGGAGCATGGTAAACGAGCATTCCAACGTGAAACAGCTTCCAGAATTGCAGCGTTACGGGCTGTGGGCTTCTTGGTGGGCGCGGTATAAAAGATCATCTGCCTAAACGGCCAGTGTGATCCTAATACTCCGAATTTGACGCATAAAGGTTTAAACCATGATTTACTTCCCAGCGTGTGCTGGAGGATCGATCCCAATTTACCCCTGACGGGCCCTGTCAGGTCATAGTCGTGAATGGTTGTCAATAGCATTAGAGCTTCAGTAGACATTAGCATAAGCCTAAACCGTTTTTCTTCTTCGACTTCCTGCGGAGTTTTCTCGCTAAGATCGATAGGGGCAGTACCCTTTTGCTTCTTTGCAGCTTTGCGCTGAGCGCGTTTAGCGGCATTTTTGGATAGCTTGGGCTGCTGCTGCTCTGGTGGATCAATAAGAGTAAGCACTGATTTTGAGTCTGAAAGTTCTTGCTGGTCAAAGAAACTACTCACATCATCGAGATGCTCCCATGCCTTCACATTATTATAAGAACGGCGAGATCCAAGCTCAAGTTTCTCCGTATCTGAATCGTCATAGACGCGCAATATCCGGCAATCAAACCCTGGCATTGGTGAATTCACATAAGCTTCCATGAGATCCAATGCTTCTTTGCCTTTTGCGATATCTGGGCTTGCATTGATGCTGTAGGTATCGATCAAAGTTGCCCATTGTGCCAGTTGCTCAGGACTGAGGCCGTGAAGGCTATATTCTTCAACTTTCAGCTTTGTTCTGGGGGTAGTTTTGAGCATAGTGGAACACCAAATACACGCACAGTTGATCAAAAACCCACAAAATGCAAGGACGGGATTCACAACATAGTGGGAATCGTAGGTGCTCTTTTTAATACGGTGAGCTACATCGGCAATGCTGAGAGAGAACCAAACAATACACAATGAGGCGGAAAGTGTACAAACGGCGATATAATACCAAGTGTACTTCTTAGCCTGGAGGCGCGTCTTGGCGCTTATTGTAAATACCACACCTGCACCAACGAAACCGGCACATGCCAAAAACAGTGGCAAGATCACATAGGTTTGATTGTGGCGATTACTCGGGTTTCGCACAGGCGCGTTATAGTTCACTAGTAAGGTAGCGATGCTGATCAGCAGCTGAAGAATACTGAAAACTGTAATCAAGCAGTCGCTGAACATCAAAGTAGGCCAGAACAAACAGATAATAAGCAAGGATACAAAGATTACTTGCAGCCCCAGGCCTATGGCGCTTAGGATGTTGAGAGCGACCGCCAAACTTCTATACTTTGAGTTATCGAGTCCCGATACAAGCCAATTGAGGTAATCGGCATCGAGAAGACTGAAAACATAAGCACAGAGTGCCAGAATATTAGCAGCTATGGCTACGATTGCCGCGCTGGCGGGGCCCAAGCTTCGAGAGCCGTTATCACCTCGCTTCGCTGCGTACCAGTGAATATATATCAGATAGCCACTGGTGCAAATAGCGGCTTCCCCAAAGATAGCCAGTAAAATATTCCGAGTCTGAAAATGTTTATAGAGCTTGGCTGGGAACCTGTTGATAATCCCCATTGTAGTGTACTGAATCATCGACACAAGGATACCGAGGACTATCGTGATTATTCTCACCGTTGGCAGCCGTTGTTTCCAATTCATGACTTTGCAGTAGATGTTGGAAGGATGGCGCGAGCGCTTTCTGGTTTTAAAGTATATAATCATGCATCAATAAATGCGCCCCTTGCATCAACATTAACGTATGCATGAGTTCCTTAGAGTGCATTATGGGGCGAGGAATCTCCGTGGCAAAATAAACTATTCCATTGTGGTTTTCAAGTGAAGTATAGGAGCTCTGTGGACGAAGATTAAGATAAAAGCCAAATTGCGCACTCGAAAACCCCATGAATCCAATTACGCAGAAACGCTGACGGTCACCAGCCCCAGTGATGAACCTGGACACTGTGCGCTGCGGCGAGTTCTGCGGGGTGCCTATCTGTTGAGGATAATACGAGTCGCTAATGCTTCCAGCCCTTCATGGTCGGAACCACTGAAAGATGCATCTGTCCCAAAAAGGAAAGTGGGCACGGAACTTTCGAGAACC
>JAKTRM010000049.1:0-74628 GCA_030579635.1 Wickerhamiella australiensis | reverse complement strand
ATCTTGGGTATCCCCTCTACTCGTAGAAAACATCGGACTTTTAATCTGTTGGAAGGTAGACTAAGCAGTACAACAATGATCTACGGAACCGGTATTGGAATCAGATAATTTTATTACATATTCCACTAGCTACATATACCAGGTCCTGGAAAGAACCCTAACCTGATTCTAACAGTTGGAAGGTAGATTAAGCAGTACAACAATGATCTACGGAACCGGTATTGGAATCAGATAGTTTTATTACATATTCCACTAGCTACATATACCAGGCTCTGGAAAGCCCTAAACTGATTCTAACAGTTCTGGGCTCCATATAGTCAAGAGTCTAAAGGGCAACGATCTAGGGTCTTTAATTTGGGACCTTTAAAGGCTTATGCTCTGGGCCTGACTCAGAGAAGGCTCTTGAAGGCTCCCGAAGGTCATGGTGACTGATCAAAGAAGCACCTTCATCAAAGACCTCTTGGGAGCTTTCTTTTCAAAATGAGATTTGCTTCATTGGTGCGTGACACAAACGAAACGAAAATCAAGCTCGCACTGAGTCTTGATGGCGGCCATGTTCAGCTCGAAAAGTCGACAGACTCTGCAGAGCACGCCTCTCAAAACACTGGCGGCCAGACCATCTCCATCAACACCGGCATTGGTTTCCTCGACCACATGCTCCACGCCCTCGCCAAGCACGGAGGATGGAGCCTTGTGCTCGAATGTAAAGGCGACTTGCATATCGATGACCACCACACTTCGGAGGACGTAGCGATTGCTCTGGGAATGGCCTACAAGGAAGCTCTGGGCGAGTTGCGAGGCGTCAAACGGTTTGGGTACGCATACGCGCCACTTGACGAAGCATTGAGTCGTTCAGTAGTAGACCTTAGCAACAGACCTTTTGCATTCGTTGATCTTGGGCTCAAACGGGAAAAGGTTGGCGACCTGAGCTGCGAGATGATCCCCCACGTCCTCGAGTCGTTTGCCACTGAGGCTCGTATTACTATGCATGTGGACTGTATCAGAGGGTTCAACGACCATCACAGAGCCGAGTCAGCATTCAAGAGCCTGGCACTCGCCCTCAAGATGGCCACATCCAGCTCGGGCACTGATGATGTACCTAGCACCAAGGGCGTCTTGCGTTGAGTTGAGGTTGGTGCTAGAGAGTCAATGTACTTTGTATTTTGACTGCAATCAATTGTATAAACTAAATAGTGAAAACAAACGCACAATGTGTCTAATGACGGCCATGGCTACTGTTCTGGATTTCTAAACTCTATATCATGGCAAAAGCTCCATGGTGGTCTTCTACATTTCTCATAAATCGTATTCATCACCCATAGGATCTCAGCATGCCCACATGTGCCAGCGACCCACCAACCTACCCATGAGCTTCTCTTCAACATCCCATCAAGTACCCATCAGCCACATCCATCACCACCCATCACTTTTACTAGGCAGAAAGGGTTAAGTTTAAATGCTGAGGGTGTTTGAAACGCTACAAAATAATATCGAGGTGGACACAGATGTTGCCGTTTCACAAGTAGAGGTCCTTGAGCGGTCAAATATCGCCACAACCATCAAGTACCAATCGGTCAATGACCAGCTGGAACAGAGCGCCTTGGCAGCCAAGGAAATCAATCAGAGCAAAGACACATACACTAAACTGCTTGAATCTCTGGACCAGGTGGAAGAGTTTGCAGATTACCTCGATGAAATCCTTGCGGAGCTTGACCAGTGGGTTTCGGAGCTCGATGTGAAATCAAGACGTCTTTGCCAGTGACCAAATTACAGATTTAGTTTAACTTATTGCATTATCTCGACAACTAGCAAAACCGTTTATGCGTATCTAATTTGATGCTTATGGCCGTTGATCAAGTGCCACAAGATGTCCAAGGATAACCAGGTAGCTGAACAAGGACAAACACAAAAAATATAAAGGATAAATGACTCACATTGGCAGTATTTATACAACTAAAAGCTCCAAGCATTCCTCGGCATCCTTGGACCGATTTCAAACGGGATGGGGCCCCTGAGGTCCTCTCTTGCAGCCATGCATTGTTGCCTAGGCAAAGAAGGCACCTAATTCGGTAGCCGAGCACATGACTTTAATAATTGATGTCGGCTGGATTGCTATCTTGCTGCCAGGGATAGCTCGATATAACCAAATATATCGATAACGAAATCCCCATAGGTTGGCAATAGTCGAAAATGGAGAGTCATTAACCAGTAATCAGCGGCCGGCAGCTAGCAGGCCTTACCTGACCTTTAAAAAACCAGTAAAATAGAATAAAATCTGTACCACATTCTGCGAAACGCTTTTCGCCAATCTTGCTGTTCTCAAGCCTGCTTTTCGCATTGCCTTTTAGGTTTACCCCCGGCTAAGACTCGCTGCACGTGCGAGCCTCCATCTTCACATAATCTCCTTGATGAAAACGCATATACGAGTCCCCCTTTTTCTCAGTTTAGCCCGTGCAGCTCCTATTGCACAAGTATTTCGCCAGCTAGTGTCTGCGACCCTTAACCACGGCGAGCCAGGCGAGCTCATTCGCGAGCCCGAGGAGCCCTCAAACGACATGTTCTTTATGATAATGTTTAGTATTGCACTTGTTTTACTCGGTGGTGTTTTTGCTGGCTTAACTATTGGCCTCATGGGCCAGGATGAGGTGTATTTGCAGGTCATTTCCGAAAGTGGTGAAGCCCGCGAACGCAAGCACGCCCGCAAGGTGCTCAACCTCTTGTCGAAGGGTAAACACTGGGTACTGGTCACTCTGCTTCTTTCCAATGTAATCACCAACGAAACCCTCCCGATTGTCCTTGACTCGTTCCTTGGAGGCGGCTGGCCGGCCGTTGTGGGGTCGACCGCTGCCATTGTTATATTTGGCGAGATTATCCCTCAGAGTATTTGTGTGCGGTACGGCCTGGCTCTTGGTGCCTTTTTCAGTCCTTATGTCCTGGCCCTCATGTACCTCATGTATCCCATTGCATACCCCATCGCCAAGCTGCTCGATTATATCCTGGGCGAAGACCACGGAACAGTCTATAAGAAGGCTGGTCTCAAAACCCTCGTTACCCTGCACCGTACTATGGGTGTAGAGCGTCTCAATGAGGACGAAGTCACAATTATTAGTGCCGTGCTCGACCTCAAGGACAAGCCTATTGGTAAAATCATGACCCCCATCAAAGATGTGTTTGTCTTGGCATCCGACACGATTCTCGACGAGGCCATGGTTGAGAAAATCCTTCTCACCGGCTTCAATCGTATCCCTATCCACGCTCCGCGCCAGCCCCAGAACTTCATCGGCATGCTCCTTGTGCGGATTCTTATTACTTATGACCCCGAAGATTGCTTGCCAATCTCGAATTTTGCATTGGCAACACTGCCAGAAACCCACCCCGAGACCTCGTGCCTCAATATCCTCAACTATTTCCAGGAAGGCAAGAGCCACATGGTCTGTGTGTCTACCAACCCGGGTGATGTCCATGGCGCCATTGGAGTGGTAACGCTCGAGGATGTTATTGAGGAACTGATTGGTGAGGAGATTGTTGACGAGTCAGATGTGTTTGTTGATGTCCAAAAGGCTATCCGCCGCCAAACCCCTGCCCCCATGAGGGGCCTCATGAGCTCTGTCTCTCGGTTCAGCTCGCCCGGCGCGAAACTGATTCCCTCGAACCGTGCTTCGAACCCTAAAACAACCAATAACTCCAAGATCACTATCAAGCAGGGCCGTCCAAGCAGCAGTCTCCCCGCCAGCCGTACCGCGAGTCGTTCGGTCAGTCGTGATGGAAGCCGTGCTGGGACTCCAGCGGCCATCAACGGTGACATTATGACCGAGAATGAGGCTATGGAAGTCAACATGGATGCCAGTAACAACAACAATTTGTCTTCGGGCTCCGCTCAGATCCCCGTTCGGTTTGGCAGCGGCGGTGGCCCGAACCAGCACCTAGAAGACGCGGGTATTGCTGTTGGCACGTTTACTGAAAACGTTGTTCGGGTAGGTGGCTTCAACAAGGTGATTATCAAGGACTCTGAAACCGCGTCCCGGTCTTCTGACATTGGCAGTTCCAGCGTAGGTAGTTCAGATAGCGTTTGAGCGCTCTGGACCTCGCGTCCAGTATCCCTCAGTTTAAGAGTCTTTGTTGTTTACGTATAGTTATGTACAAATGATATTATTCACGCGGTTTCCGGAGCGCTTGTGGCAGCTTGGGCGCTCTTTCTTTCTTTTCAGGCACCGGCAACGTCTTTGGTCTGCGAAGGATGTAATCCCGTTTATCGAGCTTATCTTGATATTCTGTGGGGCGAGTGAGGCGTTGAGGGTAGTTGAAAGCCTCGTCGGCCGGGTCGAGGCCAGTGTCGGGGAGCTCTGGGCGGGACTTGGATCTCCACATTCCCTGGATCTCCTTGACACAATTCATGCAAAGGGTGTGAGCACGTTTGAAGTGGCCACAAGCAGGACATCTGCCCAGGTTGCGTAGTGGCTTTTGTTGATTGTTGCCTGCGAGCTGTCTTTGGCGTTTCTTTTGGTGTGAGGTACGCTTTTTGGGTGCAGCCAGCCAGATTCCCTCAGAGATATCGGGATTGGGGAGGCCGAAAAACCGTCCAAGCTGGCCCCAAATACCAGCAAGCGGCAGCGAAGGAGCCAAGACTGATTTCAAGCAGAGGCTCATTGAAAAATTCAATTAGTCAGGCCAGCGTTCATCAAGGGTACACTTGGTTTGGCGGTTGGAGGCAATGAGGGGGTGCTTTGGAGGTCTCGATTTGAAGGCCTGGAGCTGGAGGCAAGTTGGGGCAAGTTGGGGCAAATTAGCCACCCTCTGTAAGGGCAAGGCAACAAGACACAAAACTAGAGAGATCTAAAGACCAACCAACAGTGGTTCCGGCGATGCGGCACCTGCTTCAATGGTACTAGTTACAGCAACCCTTGAAGGTGGCCTTGTTTCTTAATTCAATTTAGGTTTACTCTTTTTCTATTTCTCAATATTTTCTCCCTCATTTATTTTCTCATCTATGAATCGTCCAAACCTCGAAAACTAACACTCAACAATTCAAGGCATTCTTTCACATGCAATAATGCCCTCCCCCGGTCACTTTGCTGTGGTAGCCAGCCGAGTGACGCAGAATTTGTGATTATCAATAATATATAAAGACTAGTACCTCCCCGGGCTTCAATGCTGCTGTCCTGCATCTGAGCGAAATGACCTGGAGAGCATTTATAACCCGAAACGAGATCCCGCGGAAAGTTTTGCACGGCTCAATTGGATTCGTTACTGCTGGTCTTTACTGTGTTGGTGTGCAGCTCAGCCAGGTCACGCCAGTACTGGTGAAGATGCTGGTCCCCATCGCTAGTATAGAGGTGGTACGGCTACTGGTACCCAGCGTGAACGAGCTTTATATTAAAGTTGTGGGCGCATTCATGAGACCCAGCGAGCGCGAGGGACGCGTGAACGGTGTGATTTGGTACCTCGTCGGCTTGATCTTTGTGTTTGGCATTTTCCCGAAAGATATCAGCGGTTATTCCATATTCCTACTTTCGTGGGCAGATCTGGCTGCTTCTACCATAGGGAGACTGGTGGGCGGGCCCAAGCTCGTTGGGAACAAGAGCGTTAGCGGTACCCTGGCCGCTTGGGCTGCCGGTACTGTGTCGGGTCTAGTTTGGTACATGTACTTGATCCCTCACTACTCGCAGTACAACTACCCTGGAGATATTTATTTCACACAAACGGGCGCACCCTTATACACGTTCTGTGCCCTTAGTGGCCTCGCCGGTGCTTTAGCAGAGCTGTTTCCAGTTATCGACGATAATTTAAGCATTCCAATCGTGAGCAGCATTGCAATGTACGGCATTGCCACTTTGATTTTGTAGTATATATAGAGATAAACAAGGTCGTAGCTAGTGGTTAGGAGGTGGCCGGAATGGTGTTGGATGGCCAGGGTAGTATCTAGTGCCAGGGAAGTACCAGGCTAGTATCTAGTGCTAGGGTAGTACCAGGCTAGTACCACGCCAATGCAGGCCGGTGATTTAGAGATTCATAGAAACAAACGTGCCATTTTGCTGTAGTCCTATGCCAACCATACTGATATAATAGAATACTAGAGAACTAGTAATTTTAATTGAGAATAGATACTCTTTACATTATTTAAGTACTTAGTAGAAAGTGCTGGGGCGCTTGTAGGCAAACAACTTGTTGCTGTTCTTCTGGACGCGGTGAGGGACAGGGAACTTGAGGTCCTTGGCAACCAACTGCTTGATGTAGGGACGCTTGATTTCGTCGACCTTCTGGAGCTCAACGACCTTAAGGATGTGGATGGAGCGGAAACGGGTGCGGTGGCGGGCAGCCATGTCCTGGTAGAGCTGGTTGATGGCATCAGCGCGGGTCAAACCACGGAACTCCTTGTACATGTTGTGAGTACCGGAGCGAGAGTCGTAGCGGAGCCAGACACCAAAGTTCTTGACCTTGGTAGGGCGCTTCTCAAAGATCTGGTTGATGCTAACAATCTCACCGTTGGTCTTCTTTACACGACGGAGGCGGGCCAAAAAGTACCAGAAACGGGACTTGGCAATGACTTCATTCGAGGCGAAGATGCGCATGCGGTAGATAGTAGGCTCAGGAGCATTCTCAGTGGGCAAGTGGCGGCCAATCACCTGGTATTCGTTCAATGCCATTTGTAGAGTGAAACTTTAGGGTGAGTGGGTATGTGTAGAGTGGTTAGACGTGAGCCCTATTTATGATGACTAACTATCACGAGAAGCCCTAGATGTCTGGGGCACCGGCCCACTGTTTCTGTAGAAAAGCACTGCAAAGTACAGTTAAAACAAGACTAATACTGTCGATTCATACTTGAAACTGGATGGAGACTAGCTCTATATGTATCCTTTCTATTCATGGCCCTGGGCGTCTTTCATACAGGTAGTTGCCATGGCTACAGAGATTGGTTTATACTGCAAACTTAGGTAATCGAGGGACTCGGTTAATCCACTTCTGCATGTCTGAAAGCACACTCCAGCGAGATGATCTTGTTCGGGTTCAAACTCAATATGGCTCGAGTCTTTTTCTGCGGAGTTGATACAGTCGCGAATGATACGGTTAACTCTAGGTGGTCTCTCTCCGACCTCTCGTGTAGCTCTACAAATCACCTAAAAGACTCTCAATCAGCATCCTTTCATCATACAAATATCGACAAACTCCACATGAAATGTCAAAGCACTGGTTCTAACGTCTTTTAAACCCACACACGACACCAGGCTACTAAGCCCTCAATTGCCGTTGCTCAATTGCTATACAAACTCCGCACGTTCTGAAAATTACACCAATTGCCCGTATTCATTCAAGCTCATCCCTGGTAGCTCACTTAGTTCCCAGCTCACCCAAGAGACAGGGTCTTAGATACAGCCTTGGGAAAGATCGCATAAGCAAATTTTACCATGAGCTCTAGAGATTCGTTTGTGCCCCCGACCAATGTTCAGAGCCTCACAGCTGCTGCACAGGGCACTGGTGCGCACAAAAACTTTGGTGTGCGCTATTTGTGTGCCAACTGCGCGAGCCACGTCTCCCTCGCCAAGGGTGAGCCTGTTCGGTGCAAAGAGTGCGGTCACCGTGTGCTCTATAAGGAACGTAGCCGCAGAATTATCCAATTTGAGGCTCGTTAATGAAAAAAAAACAACATTTTATTTAACTTAATTAGCATTTTTGGGAGATCATAATACAATAGGATTCCGATGAGTAGGTACAAGGGAGGTTGGGCTAAGAGTAGCTTTGGGGCAGCTCTAGACAGCTCGGGAGACCTCAAAATGAATCAGAACAGCTCTGGAGAGCATTAGGGTGGCTTCAGACTACGCAATGGAGTCTATAAAACGCTGGCCCGCAGCAGAGCCGCTCAGCTTTTCTTTGAGTCTATCAACACTCTGAGGAAACTGATACTTGCCGATGATTATGGCACTGCAATTGATTAGCCCCTCAACTGTATCGTCATTTATGTAGTTGACGAGAGCCTCGGTGCGTTCGCGGTCGTTACGGCATTCTGAGAGTACACCTAATGCGTCGAGCATATGATCGCTTTCTGCGTCACTCTTGACGTTAGACTTTTTCCGCTGTCGCATCCAGCGTCGTTGTCGCACAAAGCACCTGCCAATAGCGGACCCATCGTGCCAGTGGTTTGTAGTAAAGCAGAAATTATAGCTCCACCCGTGATAGTCCACCTGATCCGTCATATCAATCACCCAATTCGGCCATACCCACTCCCATTCCGGGTTTGGTACCTGCATTTGGCGCAGCTCAAGCCCAGTGGCTTTACCCTGAAGGTCTGTGTATGGGTACGGGTCAAGGTAGGGCACTAGCCAGTTTGCAGTGAATACGGGGACACCACATACAAACATACCTCGCTGGCTCTCGATTTGATAGTCTATGGCCTCATCTGAGTCCATCTAGGATAATTTATAGCAAGCAAAGGGCCGGGGAAAGCAAGCACGGCGATGATGTTGGGATGGGATGTTTTCATGTTTTGGGAGTATTACACATTATACGTTTGACAGGTGCGTTGTCTGGTAGAGAAAAACAATATTTATGTAGTAAAATAACGGGATAATTTCAATCAATGGACAGGTTATACCGGAGGTTTTCTCATGATCAAACAAATATTCTGGAAATGACAGAGCGGGGGAAAAATAAGGCGATGGGGGTAGGCCCGTGCACTCACTTGGCATGTAAAGAAAACCACTCCAAGCACCAGATAGTTTACAACGAGAATAGGCTATAGCACAGGGTTAACTCTACGAAATTAAATAATATCTGCATCACTCAAACAGCCGAGGCCTTGTGGAGCTTGCAAGGAACACCGCCATCGACGCTGATGGTGAGTCTCTGGTGCTGTCTTTGTCTAGCAATGTCCTTGGCCTGGGCTACATAGCACTTGGGATCAAGCTCAATGCTCTCATATCTTTGACAAAGACGGACCCAAGTGCAGGCAATCTCTGTAAGGGCAAACTGTTGGCCAAGGCAGATACGGGGCCCACCGTTGAACGGCAAAAACTCCCAGTTGTGACCTTTGAGCTCGTCCCAGCGGTCGGGGTTGAATACCTCCGCGTCAGGGCCCCAAAACTCGGTCGAGTGCTGGGTGATCCAGGGCGAGTAGAGAATGGTGGTACCCTTGGGAACAAACACCTTTTCATCCCCGTTCTTGCCGCCACCACGGGGGAGCCAGCTATCGCGGATGGCCACGCGGAAATTGATGGCCACAATGGGGTGAAGACGGAGAACCTCGTTAATGACATTATTGAGGTATTTGCAGCGTTTGAGAGTCTCAAAGCTAATATTCGAGATATCGGACCCAAAGTCCTCGAGCACAGCAGCACGCATCTTGGTATATACCTCAGGGTAGCGGGCCAGATAGGTGGCCATAAACGACATTGTAGAGGCGGTGGTGTCACGGCCAGCCAACAAGATGTTGATAGCCTGGTCACGGATCACAATGGGGTCACGAGTCTCTTTGGTGAGCTCATTGATGAAAACATACTTCTCGGCGACTTGGTCCTTCTCCATAGGCTTCTCGAGTGCTTTCTCAACAAAGTGCGAAACAAAGTCCTTGCAGCGTCTGCAGTGCTTGCGAAAGCCAAACGAGTCAATCAGGCGCCAGATACTTCCACTAATAAAGCGATATGCCAGTACCTCCTGGGCGTAGCCAAAGCTCTCGGCGAATTGGGCACCGGTGAGACCGCCACGAAGAACCTGGGTGCGGCCAAGAGTATCAGTGGACTCACCGAAAAGGAATTCAGTGGCAGTGTCGAGGGTGAGACAGTGCATCAAATCTTGGAGATCGACAAACTCGCCCTTTGCCGACGCCTCGTCAAAGCGAGACATCATCACATCAACGTGTTCGATAATAGACGCCAAGTGCGAAATCTGGTCGCGGGCAAACTGGGGCCGCAAGAGGGTACGCGAGTGCTTCCAGCCCTCACCACTCAGAGTAAAAATGCCGTTTCCGAGCAGCTTGAAAAACATCTCATAGCGAGTGCCCAAGTTATAGTCCTTGAAATTGGTCGCGAGCATCGCTTTGACGTTTTCGGGCTCAATAGTGACTAGCAACGGACGGCCAACCAAGTAGGTGAAATAGGTGTTGCCTGTGCGCCTTGTGAAATACTGGATCATATGAGCCTCGACCCGGAACACAAACGCAAGCGCGGCGGCGATTGTGGTGGTAACACCATAGGGGATTAAATTGGGGATACCAATATAAGCCTTTGGTTTGTGGAGGTTGCGCCGTTTAGCCTTGAGCGCCCAGTTCAAGTTGACCAGGACCTCAAACAGGTTACCTGCGACAAGCCACGCCAAGAATAAATATACGAGCTTCATGGGCAAAGACTGATCCGAAAACCATTGCTTAATCTCGTCTGGGGACATGGTTCACTACTTTGGGTGATGCGGGGCTCTTATAAGCTTTTTGGTGCGGGGTGATTATGGCCCACTATGCGGAGAGACTGTCCGGGGTAGGTTTGCTGAAAACGGGGTGTTGAAGCGGCCAAGGTGAGGACTGGATTCGATTCAGTGAACTGATTATAAAAAATATACTAGCCTAAAACGGTATTCTGTAACAATTAAGCACCTCACACATGTATACATGTGTTTCTCCTCAACAGCTCGTGGCACTAAAGTCACGTGAACGGAAGGTTTACCTACCTTATGCACGACGGTGCATAGCGGATCCGCCACTTCTGGCCACGATCCGCTCTCTTTAGTGCTGGTCTCGGAGAATTAATGGATCGGAAAATGTAAGCAGATGCTACATGCTCATGCAGACCCCCAGAGCCAAGAGTGTGGGGGTACTAGACATAAAACTTAGAGTGCAGCTGTGTATCTTCAAGCTGGATATAGGAGTCGGAAACTTCACTAGTATCAATTAAATATCTTAATATCAAGACTAGATAGCAATAAATCTAACTTTATTTGGTACTTGGCCGCCGTAGGTTTCGCTCCACAGAGACCGTTATTTGCAGTGTGTTTGATTGGATCCCACGCCGCCGTACCCAACCCACATGACACAACCCATAATTGAGATCTCCCAAGAATCTTAATGGGAAGTTGTATGAGTTCCGGGAAGCTAAACCGGCTGAAGCCCCATGAACAACACAGTAATTTAAATAAGTTAGAGGAGAACGTGAGTGAGGCAGCGTCTCTTGGGAATTGATTGAATATATGCAGCTAAATAATACTTTAATGCGACTGACCTCCAAGGTTATGGCTTGAGAAAGGGTTACGGTCGGGCTCCGGATGTTGCTGTTCAGAGCCGGTACTGAATGCAGTATCATTGTAGGATTGAGGACTAAATTGGTCCTGGTTCCTCCGGCCCGAAAACTCTCGAAATGGTGAGCCCGCGGCGGGATGCGTGGCAGGATCATGTGCGTGTGTGGTGGTGGTGGGTGTTGGGGTAGGCGCTGCAGAGTCTGAGGATGTGGCCGCTGTGTTTAGTTCTTCTTCTGCTTTTGCCTCTGCCTCTGCCTCACGCTCTTGACGCTCTTTGATGTTTATTTCTGCTGCGATCTTGATGGCAGCGTGGTGCGCATCCTCACGCCTAACCACTTGCTGGACCCACGTCTCGTACATGGTCGGAAACAGTGAAACCAAGAGGATCTTAACAACACCGAACCAGCCGCACCTGATTCTCATTGTGTTGCAGATTTCTTTTCTCATCTGCTCGCTTGTGTCCTCGTTGTTTTTGTATTGAGCAGGGATCTTGGGGATCAAGTCCCGCACATCTTGGTATTCTGCATACACGGGAGGGAGGCGAGCAAAGGCAACCAGATCAATGTCAAGGTAGTGAGTCCAGTAAAACCCAAGAAACAAGCAGGCAAGTATGACCATTCCAATCCATTGCGGCACTTTATTAGAAGACACGATAAGAAGAACCAGGAAACAGATTCCCAAAAGTTGGTGCAATCCTCTGGCCCTCAGGTCGCGATACTGGCTCAACGCGTTCCGTAAGAGAAGGTTTATTAGGCTCACCAGTTGCTGCTGAGTTGTCAATTCATCTTTACCGATCCCCACCTCTTTGAGCTTTGCGTCAAGATCAGGCGACACGAGCAGCGTATTATTAGCGATGTGAAAGTCCTGCGGCGTATCGAATTCCACGGTAGCGCCACTGTGGAGCTTTATTCGAAGGACCCGGCGGGGCCGCGGCCGACGAGGGCTCACTAGCGACGCACTGCTTCTGAAGGGGAACCCATGGCCGATCTCAGGCGAGTTGAGCGGCGAGGGCATCGCCTTTTTGGTGGAGAGTTCCGGAGGGTGGATAGGAGAGTACCGGTCTGCCTCGATCAGCTGGCGCAGCTTCTCAAAATCAAACGCAGACCGCACCACGAGCTGCAGCTTGTTGCCCTCAGCGGCGGCCTTGACAGAGACATCCGAGGGAAGCGCAGGACTGGTTTGTGACACCAGGACGCGTGAAGAGTCAACACCAATCGTGGTGGCAATGCGCCGGCGCAAATCACCTACCGTCTCGCCGGGGACCATGGGGACAGGAAACGTGATATCGTTATTAAAAGGCATCTCGATGATAAGCTTCTCGCCACCGCCGCTTAAACTGCTCTCTTTGACTCGCGGTTGCGTGGGCGTGAACGGTGGTTCCACGGGTTCGTCCATAGCTCTAGGTGTGGGTGTGTTTGCCTATAGTCTTACGTGGTAGTGCCTGTGGTCTATAGTCCCAAGAGTCTTTAGGACCCTAGATCATGCCTTAGACCCAGCACTAAGCAGCAAGCTCATACGCAAGCTCACATAGGTTGATCCACTAGTATAGATTCCTAGCGTAAGTTACAGCACCAAATCCTCAAGTATAAAAGCCCGGAATAGCCAGAGACCTAGTACCCTCGAAGCTATCCCTCTTTTTGGTCTCGACCGTTTCTCAGTGCTTACATGCTCAGGAGATTTTCTACTGCATCGGTCCGTAGAGGGTTTTTCAAAGAGTTACTGGGGCTGGGGAGCAACAGTGACCCTAATGCACCGACCATTGAGAACCGGTTCCATCCGTTTGAGTCCTCTCCCGACCAGGACCTCCGAAACCGTGCAGAGTTCATCAAAAAGAATGCCAAATGCGTTATAACCGAGAAGCCGGTCGAATTTACTTGCCCCAAGGCTGGTATTCCTACTCACCACGACAAAGCTGCCTGGGAGGCCGACGTTCACTACCAAAAACACATTTGGGAAAAGCTACGGTGGGCAAACGTTTTCGAGCATGATCTGCGATCCGGGCGCAGTTTCCCGGAGCTGGAGTTTCCCGCAGACCAAGAAGATGACCAGGTCATCAATTTCCTAAACTGGGATACATTTTTCTATACCCGCAATTTCTACTCGATGGACACCGAATTCAACTTGGCCGTGGTAACCAAGATGTTGACGTATCCGCTGACTATCGCGTCTGTTTTGGACGAGTACAGCCCGTATTCGCTGGCCCCCAAGGGGCCCCTTACTCTCGAAGGTCTCAAGAGTACCGCTGCACTCCGCTATACTTTGTTCCCTGAGGACCAAACCAAGAGCTGGCAGGACCGCCCTGTGCGTTTCTTTATTCTGGGCGCGCGGATGGAGTCCCAGCTTCCGTACCATGCTTGGAAACAGCTCGGGTTTTTGCTGCCTCACACAAAGTTCGAGCTGGTGTTTATCGGGCCAGAGTCGTATTATGACCGCCGCCGCCAGCAATATCTAAAGCTCGACAGGCCAGTCACCGAGCGTATCGATCACCAAATTACCCTCAAATACTACACAGACTACTTCCATGCTCTAGATGAGGCCAAGGACTTTTTCCCCTACGACCCCTACCTCGACGCATTCTTTTTGTTCCATCCTGGCTTGGGTGCTCCCGAGGCAATGGAAGCTTGGAAGAAGTCCATTCCTGGGCTGCTCGACTCAAAGTGCCCCATCTATGTCACTGGATTCCACGAGCGTGACCAGCAGCAGGACTGGGACTGGCTGCAACTGAACTTCAAGAATGAGATGGATGTGCTCATGGAGCCCACCAAAAACGTTTTCTCTAGCTTGAAATGGGAGTTTAATGACATGAACCCTCATGAGGTTTATCAATTGAACCAGCGTTTGTTTGCATTTAGAGGCAAGCGTTACCATGTTCAATACTAGTTTGTATATATCCAACCAAGGTGTAAATAGTATCTAAGATTGTTAGGATTAAGCGATTCAGCAATTAAGCAATTGAATAACTAAGGCGAGGCAAACTGGGATCCAGATACCCAAGACCAAACTAGAGCCGGAGCCAAAGCAGAGCCCAGCTTCGCGAAGTAAATCACACCCAGGTAAACCACACCCAGAAATAACCAGTTTGCTTCATCTTCAAAGTGTGGTAACTGAATAGAGCTCTGAATTTACAAAACTCATGGCTCAGTCTGGCCCCACGGCTATCCGTCCTCCCAAGTTGACCAATCCCTCAATGCCTTCAGCCACAACAGCCACCGGCATTTTAACTTCGCAATGCGTTCCACTCAGATGCTCTTGCGGACTCCGCTAATTAAATTCTTGGGAAAACGTACTTATGGTGCGGCTGACCATGCAGTCAAGCCCCATCCCGAAGCACCAAAGGGCCTCTTGCCCTCTGCCAATACCGGTTCCGGCTCCCAAGGTGGTTCACACGGCGGTTCTCAGCTCAGTGCCGTGGAGCATGGCAGTTTCCAAACAAACAGCGATCTGTCTCCTCGTTTCCGGTATGTCTCTATTTCGGATGCTGAGCTCGACAATATCAACTCGGGCGGCGCTACTTTTGTCTTTTAGAGCCTACCCCACAACGAACTTTGCATTTCCTCCTTCGCAATTTCCATGCTGGTACATCAAATAGCGTACAAATGCAACTTTTATAATTATATAGAATGACCTAGTAGGAACCTAGCTAGAGTATGGCTTGTGCGTGCACACAAATATAGAGATCGCAAGGGGTATGGAATTGTTCATTTTCTGTTTCTAGACAGGCAAACTCATGCTATCAGGGGTCTTTATGTGCATTTTGGCCGTGGGCCACCGCTTTTTGGCTACCTCGACAGCAGTCCTGAGGTTTTCCTCTGTTTTGGTTTTGTCCATAAGGGTATGACCCACATGTATGCTCACAAAGTTTGTTTCTTTGATAACAATTTGTGTGCTTTTTGAGACCTCTCGGAGCCGAGCTTTGAGTTTTCGAGGATCAATCGGGGCATCTAGGTTCACGCTGATGGGAAGGTGGCGGCATGTCTTTAGGTATCGTGGGCCCAGAACTTCCAAAAGCGGCTCTAGCACTTTATCCTGGCACAATATGATAGGAAACGATTTACCAAACTCGCTGATTGCCTTGTGAGAGCCGTGCAGCCGGCGACGAAGCTTCCCTACGCCAATCACCTCATCAAATAAATTAGCGGTAACCTCAGACTTGGCGAGCGCTTCCACATACGGTCTTTGTGGGTCTTTGACAACCAAGCACACCATTTGGTCTTCTTTTCTCTTGAACTTGTTGGGCATCGGAACTAAGATCGGGGTCATGGAGGCCTTGGGAGTCTCCTTGAGCGAGACCCCGAGATAAATCCTTCCTTCGAGTTTCGGGTTGCGTTTGGATTCTTGCACCAATGCGTCAAGACTTTGTTTAATTGTCATTTTAGCAGACGGAGAAAGTTTTGGGGTGCGAGTGAAATTTCGCCTCATATTCGCCACAGATAGATGCCTGGCGCGAGACTCAACCTCTGGAGGCTCTAGTTTGTAGGTGTTTGGCACTTGATTTGGAGACAAATAGGGTACCGGGTACGCTTGGACCACCTAATTAATTACATTAGAAAAGATGCAGTACAGAGAGTACATCTCTAATAAGCATATGTGAAAGTAGGCAGTAGTCACTTGGCTCGTCACTTGGCTCTCCTGCCAAAACTTCTCTAGAATCTAGGGGGTTTTGTGGCAACTTTTACCTGAATAGGATAAAGCCTTGTGAAAGTAACAAAGTAAACAAGAATGGGAGAGTCCTGCGAATTTTGTCTTTGTTCTCTCCCATTCATTGTTCAAAGCAGGCATGATTTGTATAAGTTAAATAAGTTTGGGTTCAGGCTCAGGGTCGAGATTTTCTAGTTTCACCGTGCGTCTGTTGCTTGCATTGCTCACTCTAGACGCTGTGCTCACCCGAGAGGATATGGAGGATGATGGCGAATGGCCACGCCTCGCAGCATTAATCGAGGATGTGGGCGAGTGGCGCCCTCCCTGTGATGACCTCGAAACCACTCTATTTAGTTGCTGTAATGAACGTGAAGCCCTCAATGCTCGATGAGGTTCACCTTCATCACCTGTGGTACCTGTACCTACTGGCTTGCGTGGTACCTTGCGATCAGTGACATCTTGTGGGTCTCTTCCATAGTCCCTTGGTTCCTTGACAGGGTCAAAGTCGGCATTGGTAACTGTCACCGATGCAGGTACAGGTTTACGGCTTGCAAACGTCTCGGGAGGCATAAACATCTTGTTTTGGACGCCATGTACACTCGCAGGGGTCATGGCCGTTGTAGCAGAAGCTCCACTCGATGCTGGAGCGCGCGAGACTTCAACGGGTGGTGACGGTGTTGCTCCAGTGGTGACGTTAGTGGCTGTGCTCCGTGTGGTGCCGCTCCCCAGGTCTGAGCGCCCTGATGTGGTACTGCCGCTAGAGACCGCCTGGTCCATCCCCAAGTCATCGCTAGAAGCCTTTCTGCGCATGAAATTATTCCAGAACTTGGCAATGGGTTTAGGGGTGGACGATTCTGATGCTGGCCCCGCCACTCCAGCAGATGCTACTCCGCTGTGAAGAGTGTCCTCTGTGGCGGTGCTTTGAGCGCTCTTAGAGCTGGCGATACTGCTAGCATCATCCTTGAAAGTAACCTCGTGGTCAGAATCAAATGAGGCTCTGGCTTCGCGTTTCTCTTGAGCGGTCCATGACACATTAGTGGGCCGCTGCGACGCGTCCCAAATACCTCCGCGGTAAAACTCGTCACTGGTATCACAGAACGGGATATCATCCATGTACGGGAGTACCATGGACTCTTTAACAGCATCACAAATCATAGAGTTGAGGGCATTGGTCACGAACGAGTAGCTCACCTGACGATTAGCGACCGTGGGCTCAATCTTAAGTTCCATCTGGGGCATCTCCTTGAAACCATACCAAATATGACTAGACGGAGGGGGCTTGACGCGTACAACAAGTGTTCCCTTCAAAGATTCTAGTTTTACTGCGAGCACGCACTTGAAGTCTCTACGTGAGAGACCCGGGACCTTAATTGAACAAGTAAACACCACATTGAGCGAGAAGCCACCAGTGTACACAATATTTCCCTCCAGTGTCATATTGCCATCAACAGCAAAAGACTTCAAGTGGATATCGTTGAAATATGGGAGCGACGAGCCCACATGGACATCGTGAACTTCAATACCGCTAATGAAGCCGGGCTTGACTTTGGTCAGTTTGTAGACGATCTTGTGTTTGACATAGTCGTCGAGCTGACGACTAAACTTGACTGCCAGGAATATACGACCCAAGAGCGCATTTATCCACTGGGTATGAGGGCCCTCATTGCTTGAGTAGATGCGATTGAGGAGCTCGTGTACGTCTTCCTGGTCCAAGTCGATGGGTTTTGCCATGGTGCGTGGATCACGTGGACCCATTGAGTTTGTGGAGGCCTCGGTTCTGGTTCCGGATATCAATGCAAAGTATAAATCTTCCTTGGCGCAAGGATTATCGACGTAGATGTAGTGCGCGTTTGGCGGCGGCTCATTTGGGTGTAAATCTAGAGACACGAGCCCATCCGGACTCAATTTTGAAATCAAGACGATCGGGAACTTTTTGTAAAACAGTTCAAAGTCCTCTGCGCCGCGAGGCCACAGGGTCACAACAAAGTCCTTGAGCTTGATGGATGAGATCAGTTTGGCGCACGTGTCGTCAGCCCAGATCTGTAGGACGGCTCCTCGTACGGCTCCATAGTATTTTGGGATCTTGGCAAGGCTGGTCTTGACGCCTGTTGCCGGGTCCAGCGAGTTTCTAAGCTGCTGGCGCGCCTTGACTTGGGACAGCACAAACTCATCGTCTTGTTCACCCAAATTGACAAAATACGGGCTCAAGTAGAAATACGTGGCCGTTTGTACGGGGCTCAGCAATTGGTCGCTGTATTGCTCCTCCGGCTCAGGAAGGGTGTCCTTGAGCACAATAGGCTGCGCGTGCGGCGCAAAATAATAGCCAATGAGTATAACACCTGGTAAAAGAGTTACCCCGCCTAGAACATAGGCCCCAAGGTAGTTCCACATCGACATATTCCAAGTGGCGGGTACGTGTGTACGTGTGGTGGTGGTGGGTAGTGGGGGTTGAGAGCTACTAGTGGTGGGGGCGGGGAGCACTAGAGGGTGGGCGATTGCAAGCCGGTACTTTTTGATGTTGCAGATGGTTCTGGGTCAACTTTATTAGAATTTCGGCAAGAACCAATCAACATGGACGATCTTGCTAATTTACAACCTACAAACAGCCAACACTCAAGCAGAGGGGTGGCCCTCAAAGTCACCATGACAACTCACCCTAGCACCCCCTACTATATAAAGCCACCGTCAGCATCCTCAGGTTGGCGTAAAACTTTTCACCCTAAACTGGGGAAGGTAAACTTAAAAGTAAGTCTCGCAGTGATTATCCAATTTCCAATACCAATCGTTACTTCTGAATAAATCTGAAGAAACTTGTTTCTATCTCATTGCAACCCCATATGAGCAAGACTAACTAGAATGAATGAGGAAGTATTTTCGACCGGGCGGACATATGTCAACGTGCTATCTAACCAGCGGCCGTACAACCACTGGGGCACTGCGACGGAGATGAATGGTCTTTACTGACATTTTTTAAGCTTACAGTCTTTTGTTTATGGTGCTATGTTTACCGTTTGGTGATGCCAGTGTTAGCTGGGCTCTCTGGTTAGCTGGCTGCTAGAACTGCGAGTGCTAGCACCGGGTCCCGCTAGTCGACTAGCCACGGGTCCCAGCCACGGGTCCCAGCCGCTGTCTACTATCCACGGTCCTATCGCTGGTCTCACCGTATATAGAAACCCCAGTGATGGTATTTTTGTACACACACTGTATGAGTTCTAACTTTGATTTCAACATGGTCTTACTGAGGGGTTTATCAGTACTTGTATTCTTTATTTAGGTCTAATCATTACAGGACTTTATTTGGTAGGGCCGGCTATAGATGGAGTTCTGAGTGAACCACATTCTATCCCCAATATACCATTAACGGCAATGCTCTATCCACTTTTATACCCAATGCGTATCCGAATTCTCAACTGTCGCTACAAGTGAGAGTCATCGACACTCTGGCGTGCCAATTTACTGGGTGCTTTTCCTTACATAATATTTTTTTCAAACGGTAACCTAACCTCGTATGCAGTCTATACGTGCTTATTCAGACTTTTTTTGGCATGAACACCGATTTGATTGGCTGGTGAATATCGTAAAAACCATGCGATCCCAATTGTACCTATCCAAACAAATTTTTGAAAATTTAATCTAAGCTTCTGCAGGATTTGGGCCGGCATAATCTCGCTATCTTTGCTGCCAGTCTTTTGCTCACTGATCTCCACCGTCCCAGCCCGCATATACATATGCATGACCTTTATGTTTTTCTGCATAATACCATCCAACCCACTTTACCATCACAAACAGATGCCCGCCCAAAAGTCTCCAAAGCGTCCGGTGCCAGAGGATTTCGATGATATCGCCTCCTCCAAGCTGCACTGCCCTGAGTTGTTTGATTTCTCTGAATCAGAGGAGGTGGACCTAGATTGGGTTGACGATTCCGGCTCTTCCGATCTCACACTCCAAAACCCGTTCACAACCACGACTACCGTGCAACCTTCTCCTAGATGGCCCCTAGAGCAACCGGAGAAAGCATTGACATTTAGTGTTCTCAACTCGAGGCCCAATCTCCCCGAGCCGGCAACCCCCACGCCGTTGCCCGAGCTTGTCGAGCCGACAGAGAGTGCCAGCGATGAGGAGTTCTTTGATTACGACTCCCTAGATGAACCCACAACACCCACCCTGACTGAGGAAGAAATCAAGCGATTGTACACCTTTCGTCATGAGGATCATGCCCGGAGCTGGGATAACGAGAAGTTCACCTCCAAGAAGGTCCGCGCGGCGTGGAGCTTAATCGCCCCTTATGCTGCTCAAAACCGCGAGGCTTCGTTTGAGCAGGTTCTTCTCGCTGCCCACTCTCTGAACAACACCTCTCTCTTTTCGGGCTTGGCTCGCCAAACAATGGCTCCTGAGGCCACCTACTAGTATTTATTTTTCCCCCTTTCCCCTTATTTTGTCGCACTAATCTAGATGGCGACGATAGATATCCGTAAACGCTTTTGTAAATAGTATAGATTTTCAAACCTGACTCAAGAACCTAGATAAAACTAAACTACAGACCCTCGAGAGCCTTTTTAGGAATAACAATAGGGCCACCTGGGCTCTTTTTGTTCTTTCTGGTCAAAACTTCGCACCCGTCCTCGGTGACCAACAGTGTGTGTTCAAACTGAGCACTTTTTTTACCATCGGCAGTGACAGCAGTCCAGTTATCGGGCCATCTCTTGTCTTGATATGTACCTAAACAAAGCATAGGCTCAATGGTAAACGTCATGCCAGGCTTTGCGATACCGATTGCTTTATTCTTGGCATAGTGAGGCACATTAGGAGGACCATGGAACAGCTCATGGACACCATGGCCTGTGTAGGTACGAACAACAGAGAGTTTATACTTGTTTGCAACTTTTTCAATCTCGGCTCCAATATCTCTAAACAAAAGCCCTGGCTTGACAATGGCAATGGCGGCATCGAGAGCTTCACGGGTACCCTCTACAAGGCGCACAGTGTCGAGGTCCTGGCGAGCCTTATCTCCAACATAGTATGTGTGGTTCATATCACTGTGGTACCCGTCTTTGTATAGAGTAACATCAATATTTACGATATCACCATCTTCAAGAGGCCGCTTATCGGGGATGCCGTGGCAGATAACCTCGTTGACACTGGTGCACACGCTGCAAGGGAAGTTGTAATAATTAAGAGGTGAAGGGTAAGCATTGCGCTCCATACAAGCCTCATGGACAAGACGGTCAAGCTCCTCGGTGGTCACGCCGGGCTTGATGGCTCTGCCAGCAATATCAATGACTTCACGCGCTAGACGGCTCACCTCACGCATCTTCTGGATGGCGTTTTCATCAAGAATGCGGATCTGTGTTTGGCGTTCTTTGAGTTCGCTCAGGGGGTTTCCATCAGGAGCATAGTCGGGCTTCACGACGCTCTCTTTGACAACGCGACGAGGCGCGAGGGGGTACTGAGCTCTCAAAGTTCCAGTGTAGACTTGCTTGGGGAAAGGATCATATACCTCTCCATTTTCTGAAGGGTGAGTGACCTTGTGGAGGGGCCAGTTACGCTTGAAGCATGCCTGTGAGCAGTATGCCGACTCGCGGCCGTTTTTGAGGCAAATGGGGCACTTGAGATCGCCCGCTTCTTTTTTACAATCATCGCCATAACACTTCATTATTTGTCTATACACACAAAAGCGTCAGGTTAGGGGCAGAACTTTTTTCTTTTTTCTTGGCTGGAGGTCCCTCTACTTTTTTGAGGGGGGGGCCTTTTCTAATCACGTGACCCGGGGACCTCCCAAAAAAGATGAGAAAATTTCATCCCAATCTAATCTTATAGTTCAAAATGGCCGACTATGTGCTTTTTGAGGAGCCTACCGGCTACGCACTATTCAAAGTAGGCATTAAACCTGAAGAGATTGGAACCAAGCTCAAGGAGGTCCAGTCCGCCGCTGTTGACCTTGGCAAGTTTGGTAAGATGGTCGAGCTCGTTTCGTTTAGTCCTTTTAAGGGTGCTGCTCAGGCCCTTGAGAATGCTCACGATATTTCTGAGGGTATTGTTAATGAGTATCTCAAGACATTCCTCGAGGCCAATCTCCCCAAGGCATCCAAAAAGTCCAAGATCTCTCTTGGTATCAGCGACAAAAACTTGGGCCAGTCCATCAAGGACGCTATTCCCGGTGTTGAGACTGTCTCCAACGAGGCTATCCAAGATTTGCTTCGTGGCGTACGTCTTTTTGGCGCCAAGCTCCTGAACGGTCTCGAGGATGGTGATTTGGAGCGTGCACAGCTTGGTTTGTCTCACGCCTACTCCCGCTCCAAGGTCAAGTTCAACATCAACAAGAACGATAACCACATTATCCAGGCCATTGCTCTGCTTGATCAGCTCGATAAGGACATCAATGTCTACGCTATGCGCGTCAAGGAGTGGTACTCTTGGCATTTCCCCGAGCTCAAGGCCATTGTTAGCGACAACCACGACTATGCGGCTCTTGTGCGTCTTATTGGAGACAAGTCCTCGCTTGACGATGAAAAGAAACGCGATATCGCTGCTGTCGTCAAAGATGACGAGGCCGTTGCCGAGCACATTATCGATGCCGCCAAGATTTCCATGGGCCAGGACCTTAGCGAGACCGATATGGAGACCGTTGTTGAGTTTGCAGAGCGTGTCGTTGAGATCACCGAGTTCCGCGCAGAACTCTTTGCTTACCTCGCCGAGAAGATGCACACCATTGCCCCCAATCTTAGCGAATTGATTGGTGAGATGGTCGGCGCCCGCCTCATCTCCCACGCTGGCTCTTTGACCAATCTGTCCAAGTACCCTGCCTCTACTGTGCAGATTTTGGGCGCCGAGAAGGCTCTGTTCCGTGCCCTCAAGACCAAGGGTAACACTCCTAAATACGGTTTAATCTATCACTCGTCTTTTATCGGCAAGGCTGGCGCCAAGAACAAGGGCCGTATCTCTCGTTTCCTCGCAAACAAGTGCTCCATTGCATCCCGTCTCGACTCGTTTAGCGAGAACCCTTCCAACGTTTTCGGTAAAGTCCTCAAGCAGCAGATTGAGGAGCGTCTCCAATTCTTTGAGACTGGCAAGCCCCCCATGAAGAATACCGATGCCATGAATGAGGCTCTCGGCCAAATTTCCGTCAAGATTGATGATGATGAGGACGCAGATATGTCTGATGAAGAAGAGAAGCCCAAGAAGGAGAAGAAGGACAAAAAGGACAAAAAAGAGAAGAAGGATAAGAAGGACAAAAAGGACAAGTCCAAGAAACGCAAGTCTGAGTCTGACGAGTCTCCTAAAAAGAAGAAGTCAAAGAAGAACTAATTCTAATTTATGTATTTTGTTGAGTTATGTATTCGTTACTCTGGTATATCCAGTTGTTGTGGGTTATAAAGGGCTAGTGCGGGTATAGAGACGGGCTAGTGTGGGTATAGAGAGGGCTGAGCGACTACAGAGGGCCTGAGCGGCTACAGAGACGGCCTGAGCGGCTACAGAGAGCCTGAGCGACTACAGAGAGCCTGAGCGGCTACAGAGAGCCTGAGCGACTACAGAGAGCCTGAGCGGCTACAGAGGGTCTGAGCGGCTACAAATAAAGCGCAGAGACATCTGGTTGCGTGATGGTTCTACTCAGCCCCAAATTTTTCAGAAAGATATCCTGGACCATAGTCACGTATAATTGTTGTATGACCTCATGCCCAGCGGGACCATCGGCATGTACAACGACTGCGCTCATGTGCTTGCCCAATCTTTGTGCGGCACTGAGAATTGCAGCAGTAACACCCTGCAGATGACTAGGGGGCTCTGCAGTAGGTATAGTCTTGATGCTGCTGTCAACATTGCAGTACATGGCACAGATACTGCTATCGCCGTATACCTGACCGGGAGAGTAGATTGTCGAGACATTGAGGTGAGGAACAACATGTTTGGCAAACGCGCCGCACAGTTCTACGTCAATTGCCGGTAACTCAAGCAGCGCAGCGTACTTTACCTTGAAAACGCCGACCTTGTAACTGATTGTGTGGGTCTCTGGCTCGGGTGCATGGTCAGTGCCGTCAAACTCTGTAAACTGGGCCGGAGTCACAGTAGTTTTCTGGGTTACCGTGATGGTTCCAATCAATTCTTTGGGGATATCTCTGGCGATCGGTGCCAGTTTAGGGTGAAGACAGTGGGACACGGCTTGTGTTTTGAGAAAGTTGGCCACGTGCGTTGGGACGTCCACATGGTTTTCGATCGCCAAATTCTCGTCGTCAGCCTCAAAATCATCCAGGTTCCATCGCGACTTGTGGTCAAGACCCGATTTAATGAGCATTTTACACTCCGTCCTTTGGGTTGACTAATGGACAAAGCCGAGAAAGTGATCAAGGAGCTCCAGACCGGACAGCAGGAGCTGCAGAAGCTGCTAATTGAACGTCAGAAGCTCGAGACGCAGCTGCAGGAATCCAAGATTGTCAAACAGGAGTTTGATCAGCTCAAGGGTGACGCAAAAGTATTCAAGATGATCGGGCCCGTGCTGGTGCCCCAGGAAAAGGCAGAGGCCGACGCCAACGTCACCAAACGCCTCGAATTTATCCAGAAACAGGTCAAGTCTATTGACGAGAAGATGAAGGCCGCTCAGGCCGAGTTGCAGCAAAAGCAGGCTCAGGTGCAAATGATGCAGCAAGAGATGGCCGCTCAAGCCCAGCCACAGGCTCAACCACAGGCATCAGCATAAGACAATTATTTATATGTATAAATGAATCAATCTGTAATTGCGTGGGTGAGCTGTAGAGCCGGATGTCAGCAGTGGCATCCTCTTTAATATCATGGTGTGAGGTATGATCCAATGCGTAATTGGGGGATAGTTGTGCCAAGTCGAATCTGCAGTGGGAATATCCGTAGTGGGAATATCCGTAGTGGGAATATCCGTAGTGGGAATATCCGTAGTGGGAATATCCGTAGCAGTAATATCCATAGCGGGATATCCGTAGCAGTAATATCCATAGCGGGATATTTATAGCAGTAATATCCGTAACGGGATATCCATAGCGGTGATTCATAGCGGGATATCCATAGCGGGCCACCCGTTGTACTCCCATGTGATACCCTTAAAACCCTACCACACACATAGATGCACAAGAGGCTCTCTCATTTCATATGTCTCTCACATCTTCTACATTCAATTCTACTCTAGCCGCTTTTCCAGGATGTCTTGAAGACTTTGAAGTGCGGTTCAATCACGCAAAGACCCATGAGTCCCGGTGCGCTCTGATGATCACTCAAGGAATCAACTGCTTCAACACTACAAACGATAAGCACCAATTTCTCGATACTTGGCACAGCGGAGCTTGTTCTTACCTCAAGTATGTTGTGGCCGAGGAACAGCTCGCTTTGAACCCAGCGGTGAGCATAAACTGGCCCGTACCCCTCAAGCGAGAGATATTAGCACGCAATGACGCTAAAATAGATCTTTCTGGGATAAGTGTGATCGAGGCTTATTTCCCCACACTAAATTTGGCGGTCCTGCTCTCTATTTTCTGAGATTCTCGGGACCAAAGCTCAGAGGCAACAGCTCATCAAGCGTGCGCTCAGTGAGCTCTTGCTTGCCTGTCCACATATAAATCGGGCAGTCAAGTGGAGCGAATTCTCGAATGAATTGCCGACAGACGCCGCATGGGCTGCAGAGCATATCGCTGTCGGAGGTTACGCCAATTGCCAGAATGTCCAACTCGTGGCCCGTCATTTTAGCAGTCAGGATCGCTGACCTCTCCGCGCAGACTCCTGCAGAGTAGCTCGCGTTCTCGACGTTGGCGCCCTTTATCACGCTCCCGTCGCGCAGTAATATCGCCGCGCCCACTCTAAACTGAGAGTATGGCGAGTAGCTGAACTCTTTAGCTTTGATAGTTTGTACTTTGAGCTCTTCAATCTGTTCCTTAGATAATTGCGATTGCATCCTAGGAGATGTTCTTACGCCACCACACACATTTCTAGGCGCACCACGACGCGCTGATGTCATCAGTCTCAAAAGTGTACGCCACATTTTTTATTAGAAGAACAAAGTAAAAATCAGGGAATAGAACTAGGGTATATGAAGACTTGTAAAGCAATAAATGATTCATTTTATAAGATGTGTTGAGTACATGAGCTCTATAATGTGTTCAATTGGCATGCTCGAAGCTAGAATGTAGCCTGCATACAACGTGCATATAGGCGCTGAAGGCGCATAAATAAGTGGTCAGCGACAAATCAATAATAATGATTACTTCAGATAAAACCTACCAACAGCCTAAGTGAATAATAATCATTTGTGAGAACATCCACCCGAGTATTTCTTATAAGAAGAGCTACTTAGCTGGTACACAAAGAGCACCATGGACATGGTGCTTCAATTTACACTAGTCCTAAAAATAGTTAGGGCGTTAACTCGAGCAATTGAAGTACAAATAGTCTTTCAAACTAATTCTTAGAGCTCGATTCTCGGCAAATATATACCAATCTGGCTGATTGAAGGCATGTAAAGCGCCGAACTTATGTGTGAGGGAAATTAAGACAAAAGGTCGCACATTCACCACTCGTAGCCAATAAATAGGTAATTCATCTATTAACTCCCCTCAACTCGGAGGATTATACCTATTTGAGAGAATTGGCTATTCTACCAACGACGCCACAACTTTAGAACTTACGTAAATACACTTATTATATAAGAAAAATCCGTGGTGCGCCTAGAAATGTGTGTGGTAATGTAAGTCCCTCACTGACTCGATGGGGTGGTGGGATTACCAAGCGTGGTGTGTATGTGATTCTGTACGACGGAGGTTTTTGGCATTTTGGGCCAAAGGCAGATGGGGTAGCAGAGGAACAGCGCCAGGGAGTAATCATGGCGCGAGATGTACACCGTAGATGATTTATAGGATCTCTAGGTGCCAGCGTTCCAAATTATCTAGAGACTTGTTGCCCCATTCCAGATAGATACTCCATTACTGACATCGCTATCTCTGATATCGAGAACATTGAGCTGGTGCGCATATTTAATACTTCTAAATAACAGTAGCCATGATCTAAAGAGAAAACTATAGATAAAGTGCCTCATTCATGCCAGAGCTTGCTTCAAATCGGCAATCAAATCTTGGATATGCTCACCACCAACGCTGATCCGAATAAGGGAGGGATCAGTGGTATCGTCGCTCAATAGCCGCCACTCGAGCGTGCTCTCTATGCCCCCCAATGAGGTGCAATGCTTGAAAATCCTCACCTTGTTTGCGACCGCTTTAGCGTCCTCCCGTGAACGACATAGGATTGCGAATGTAGGGGTGCCCCGGGGCAGCTGCTGTTGGACCCATGGTTCAGTCTGCAAGGACGAATGCCTGACTTGGTCGAGCTTAGGGAACTCCTGCTTATTGTTTACAAGGTACTTGACAAGCTCATCGGCGTTGGCAGTCTGACGGTTGATCCGTAGTTCAAATGTCCGCAGCGAACGCAGCAGCAGCCAGCTGTCTCGAGGGCTTAGAATTGATCCAAGAAGCTCTCTGTCATGGAATACCTTCTTTAGGTGCTCCTGGTGCTTGAAAGCCAGTACACCAGCCAGAATATCGGAATGGCCGCCAAAGTATTTTGTGCCCGAGTGCATCACGATATCGGCGCCATGCTTGAACGGGTCGCTAAGAGGAGGGGGTGCAAAAGTGGCATCTACAAGCAGAAATGCGCCGTGATGATGAGCGATTCTCGCGTAGTGCTCCAGATTACGCGCCTCACCGAACGGGTTAACTGGCGTCTCGATATGGACGATATCACCGGCCTGAAGCTTATCAGACTCGTCAATACCCAGCAATTCAACTCCATAATTACGCTCCAGTAACTCTAGTATACCATGACAGCCATGATAGCACGGCATGGCCGACATAACACGCTTCGGGTTTACCGACATGATAGAATTCTGGAACGCACCCAGGCCGCTAGAAAACACGAGCGATTTCTCGCCCAATATCTGTGTGAAGACTGCTTCACACCGTAGAGCGCTGGCGTGAGCCAGCCTTGCGTAGCATGGGACCGTCTCGTCCACAGGTGGCTCAATATCCTTGGGGTACTGGTAAGTGGTGGAAGGCCGCATAGGGGGAGCTACATCAGGAAAATCTTCCAAGTAGTCGTCGGCATGGATAGAATTGGTAGCTAGCATTGGAGGTGAGCTGAAGTCCGTCTCATGCACTCCCCTTTATGGGTTTTCCCCACACATTGATTGAGTCATTTTAAAGACGCAGAAATGTGACGGTGCGTCGAAATAAATAATCGCGAAAAACGTTAAATGATATAATATGTACTCTGCAAGTATGCCTATACCCGGCTCGCTTAGGCCGGAAACCCGGATCATCAAGTTGAGAAGCTTTACGAAGATAGGAGTTTGTTTAGGCCGGGTATCAGGCACGTTGCTGAATTTCACATCCCTATTTCTATTCTTCCGTAAACTGCTCGCTCATGCACGAGCTGATACCTGCCGATAGGGGTCACATAACTTAGCCGTTACTTGCCGATAGGGATGTATTTCGATGTCAAGCAATATCATGGAGAGATCAGTTTGTTGATGATACCACCCAAAGATTGTCTTACCCGTTATATCAACGATGGCTCCCACAATCGATAATTTTTGGCAAAAGTAGACTATTAAAGGTTAGCTACCAGCGCTACTGCATTTTATAGTGAGTGGACAAAATGTGACGAATTTGACTTTGCCGCCGGTGTGCGAGTTTCTATGTCGAATTATATCAACACGCATGATCCAGCCACTGACATATAACACTAATTATCATCTAGTACTAATCTAATCTTGTCCCTAACTGTTCTGTGCAGATACGTGCTTGCTATACAATACATTGCATTACATACGTATACTCAATTTAACATTCTAGACCCACAACGCAAGATATCAATCACCTCATGCGCCCTCCCACTTGACTCGTGCTGCTACAGAGGTCGTTGAGCATATCATTACTATATTATTGGCTGTAATGTTGTGAAAGTGTGGGTTGGTGCGTCTGACGGATGCACACTGCTGGATTCCCTGAAGGTGTGGTGCCTGTGTTGAGTGGTAGTGTGCAGAGCAATTCCTGAGGCGTGCCGTCCATCATCACTAGAGAATCACATACAGTCTCGTGATCTAGCTGCTTTTCAATCCTCTTGAATTCCAGCCAGAGACGGGATTTACCTGTTTAATAAGTATCGACCATACTCTGTGGGGTCATGCAGCCTAGACCTGTGAACCTATGAGATGAACCTTGATAGGTTGTCTAGACTCGGGCTTGAGACAAGTTTCAAACCAATCTTAAACAGTGTGTTTACTATCATCTGCAAAGTCAGCACTTTAACTTTTAGTGTCTGACAATACGTTGAAATGCTTCACGACTATGACGAGCCGCCAACGGATATTTACGAGTTCAGGAAAATATCCCAGAGCATTCCCAAATGGAAAAAGTCGAAAAAATACGGGGATGTCCAGACTTTCACAGAATGGATCAATGGGGACTTTTGGGGTGCCCGGGGCAGTATTCACAAGTCTCCTTCCTATAGCCGGTTCAAGAGTGCGTTGTGCGATAACCACACGGAAAATGAAGCACAGTATATGCATATCATAACAGACTATCGCCAATTACAGGCTCCAGAGCCCTGGCAAAGCTACGAGATAGAGTACACCCTCCCCTTTCCATTTGGAAAACGCACATTTGTTGTATGGATCTTGGTGCAGGAAATCTCCGATAATGAGTTCTTTGTGCTATCGTTACCCCGTACATCTGATAATCCTAATCATCGGGGCCGTTACGTATCGGTCGAAACTGTGAAACATACTTCAGAGGGCGTCGAGTGGACCATGGGCACGAGCGCTGATGCAGGAGGGATCCCCCAGTTTGTTCAGCGCTGGACGCTTCCAGGAACTCTGGCTAAGGATGTTCCGGCTGTACTGAAATTCATCAAAAACAAAAAGTCAAAGAAGGTCAAGAACAAAGCAAATGCGACCCTCAAGGGGAAGATTTAATTTATATACATAGATAATAGAGCACGTTAGCAAGTGAATGGGTAATTTGTGGCCAGGATTGAGACCAAAATGGTTCCACTGGGTCATAAAGTGTTGTGTTTGATAAAACTCTTACCATGTTGGCCCCCTTCACACGCCTCGTCCTCTCTGGTGGGTTCTTACACCTTGTCCTCGAGTCGCTCCGTCCTCGCTTTTGAAGGTTTCCGTAATTCACGCATGTTAGGTGGCTTTTCAATACCAAGCTCTTGACGTAGTTCATCAACATCGCGCTCGAGCTCTTTTTCCCAATACACATTCAAAAGGCACTTTGCTCTGGCGCCATTTTGGACGGCCCAAGGTAGGTAGGTCTCTTTGAACCTTTTCTGAGCTTTGGGATTGAGCTTGAATGGCTCCGAAATTGCTGCGAGGCCGGTCATTGGGATCCCCAGGTTTGCAAATTCAAAGGCCTTGACCGCAACCTCTCCCTCCATAAATACAGGAAGGCCGGTGATTGCATGGTAGAAATCATGGCACTCACGGTACCTTTGGGCGACATAAGCGCACTCTGGATCATCAATGAATCGTACATCCAGGCGAGTATCGGGACTGACATGCTCAACATCAAGCCACTCGGTGTAGATTTTCCCCAGAGTGTTGGGAGGGTAATTGCGAAGCTTATCAATATCCAGAGACGTGGATGTAATCCGTGGCCGCTCGCGCAGAATTTGCCTACCGACGCGATCGCTCAGCATCTCTTTCCGTAACCGATTGGCAAAGTATGGCTGCATGGTCATTTCACCAAACGTAGCGATCAAATCGGCACGCCTGGGGTTAATTAGCGCTGCGACTCCACTGGTTGTGAAAAGAAATAGACGCTGGAACGCGTTGAGCGGTACGTGACCGGGGTATCTCTGCATCTTGATCCTGCTACGAAAAGGGGAGCCAATAGGGGTGTCTAAAGTGCGGGCACGGTACCCAGGTATGCGGCACAGGTTGTCTCAAAAATCACGAATATAGCTCACCGGGCTACCAATATCGCAATTTGGCCAGTGACTCTACCCAGATTTCTCCGGTATGGTCGACATTTTCATGGTGCATCCTGGGGTAGTCGCTTATGCATGCACGTGCATAACACAGCGATTGAGCCTCTGGAGTCTATGAGCCAGGTTTGCTTCAATCAACACCACTTCGTGTGCTGTGATATATTTGCCTTGAAATTCACCAGCGTTTGGAACCGTTTTTTGATAGGATTGTGCTACATCGGTGCTTGGTTGTACAACACTCTCCCGGTCCTGAAGGCTCCATCGTATCTGAGCCTATACACCTCTTTCTCTTCGCACATAAAATCGCTTCTCGTTTTAATCCACTGGCTCATGTCCAAAAGCTATATCTTTACGCGCTCGTTTATGTTTATGCTTCTCATAAAAGGGTCCCCTTAGCGAGGGATCTGCGCGCTATAACTCCCATCTAAATAAGAAATAGTGAATATTCATGCGCGCGCCGTCCTAATATGCACCGATTTATAGAGCGAGCAGGGTGCGCGGTCCTTGCTTAAAATTGCGACAGGTCACAAACACGGTCTTCCCACCTTGTCTACGCGCGATGGACGACGAAGAGGAGCAGGTATGGGTCTGTGACTCCAGTACTGAATCTGTGATCAAGACGCCTGAGTTTATCAGCGTGGATAAAGACAGCGAGGGTCTCTGCCTGGGCAAACACTGGACCGCGGCGTCGTACCCTGCGTGGACCTGTCAAAGTATTTCCGTCCGATACATTGCTTCAGTTGTTAGTAGAGTTCAGAAAACCCTCGGGTTCCAGTATGACGCCAGCATTAATGTATTTGAGCTGCTAATGAGCCAATTGGACTCGCGAGCCTCGCGCAGTTCCCCAGAGCTTGCACTAAAGAGTATTCACGCCGACTATATTGCGGCGCCCCACGCAAATTATCGCAAATGGTACTTTGCAGCAAAAATGGACTGCCTGGACAACTCCAAGCTCTGTCCAGATTATGAGGATTGTACCTTGGCCGAGGCGCAAGAGATCTGGCAACTCAAGCTCAACGATATAAGAAGCGAGGAGATTATTGATGACCTAGTTGTTTATCTCTCATGTTGGTGTGAGGCCAACCAGGTGCGCTATATGCCTGAATGCCTCGCGTTTATCTACAAGTGTGCGCGAGACTTCTACGCCAAAGTGCAGGATCAACTCCTCGATTTCACGAGTCCGCCCGAGTACTTTCTGGAAAATGTCATTACTCCATTGTATGATTGCTACCTCGACTTTAACTATGAGATGATTGACGGTGTCATGCTGAAAAAAGAGACCGACCATCGAAACACGGTAGGGTATGATGATATTAACCAGCTGTTCTGGTACCTTGATGGAATCAAAAGTCTCAAAACCAAAAACCAGATGCTTGTACACCTCCCAGCTGGTGAGCGCTACCTTGAGCTTGGCAATGTTCAGTGGAAAAGTTCTATCAAGAAAACCTACCACGAGACGAGGTCTTGGGTGCATATCATCACCAACTTCTCGCGTATTATTATTTTGCACGGAAGTGCGTTTTGGTTTTACACAGCGTTTAATGTGCCCACCCTCTACACTCCAAACTACAACTATCGCACCAATGAGTCTCCGATGGCTCATATTCAACTGACTACTGTCGCACTTGGAGGTACTGTTGGGCCTCTTGTGACAATTTTGGCGCTACTGGGTGAGCTTTGGTTTGTGCCGCGATCATTCCCTGGCGCTCAGGCAGTGATCCCGCGTCTCAGCATAGTGTTTGCCATACTCTGTGTTCTTGTTGCACCCAGTATTTACATTTACTTGGTTACAGCATGGAATAAGCCTCACAAAATAGCGACGGTCATTGCGGGTATCCAGTTTGCTGCCTCCATCATATCGACCATCTACTTTTCAGTCCAGCCCCTCAGCGCGCTCTTTGGACCCGAGAGTAGAGATGATGATCGGAGATTTCTCGCAAGCAAGTACTTCACCAACAACTTTCGCGCTCTGCCTAAATACGACACATATCTTTCATGGTGTATGAGTTTCATGATATTGGTTGCCAAATTCACAGAATCGTATTTATTCTTGACCCTAAGTGTTCGTGATCCAATTTATGAGCTCTCAATCATGAATTTAACTGAGACTTGCCTTGGCGACGTATGGCTAGGCCCGTGTCTTTGTGTTGTCTTTCCTAAACTGATTCTGGCTGCGGTATTACTGCTCGAGATGATTCTATTTTTCCTGGATACTTACCTTTGGTATGTTATTATCAACACTTCTATTTCTGTGATTATATCCTTTTACCTCGGTGCTTCTATCTGGACTCCCTGGCGAAACATCTACATTGGTCTCCCCAAACGCATATCCTCAAAACTACTTACTGACAAGAAATCCGTGGCTATCAAGATTATTTGGAACGCTATCATCCAAGACATGGCCTTCAACTATTTTATTTCCCGCGATCAAGCCAAAGAGCTCATGTATACGAAAAAGTATGACGCCCAGATCGAGTCTCATACAATTGTAGAGCCGGTTTTCTTCACTGCTGAAGAAGATGGGTCACAAGCGCTTCCGAACAAAGATGCCCAGCGGCGTGTATCATTCTTTGCCCAGTCTCTTGCTCAGCCTATTCCAGAGCCAATGCGCACAGATCAAATGCCTGCTTTCACAGTGCTCATACCCCACTATGCCGAGAAGATTGCTCTTTCCCTCAAGGACACGATAAAGCACAACAATGGTCATGGTAAAGTGACGATCTTGGAATATCTCCAGAAGCTGTATCCATCAGAGTGGCAGCATTTCGTCGAAGAGAGTAAGCGGAGCGCTCGCATAGTGAGTGTCCAGAGCTACGACACCTTCACCCAGCAAAATGAAATGCTGGTGAACATTCTTGGGTTCTCATCTTCAAAGCCGCAGGACACCAATAAGACTAGGTTGTGGTGCTCTGCTCGTGCTCAGACTCTCTACCGCACTGTCGCTGGGTTTATGAACTACGCGAATGCCATAAAGCTGCTGCATTACTCTGAGACTGATCAATTCCATACTCCTGACTTGAAGCTAATCAGTGGTGTAGATGATCTGGTGAAGAGAAAGTTCAGGCTCATTGTGGCTTTACAAAAGTATGCGACATTCACCCCAAGCCAGCTCGAGGACACGGAGCTGCTTTTGAGCTTATACCCAGATATCAAAATTGTTTACGTTGATGTGGAAAAGTCTGGTACTGACGGGAAAGAGCTTACCTACTATTCAAGTCTTATTGACAGCACTTGTGAGGTTACGAATAGCGGCAGACGCCTGCCTAAATATCGCATCAAGGTCTCAGGAAACCCAATTCTCGGAGATGGAAAGTCGGATAACCAGAATCATGCATTGATTTTCTACAGAGGCGAGTATCTCCAATTGATTGATTCCAACCAAGACAACTACCTTGAGGAGTGCCTGAAGATTCGTAACGTCCTGGCAGAGTTTGAGGAAATCCCAATCAGCGCACGGCCATATGATGATTCTAAGCAGCGTAAGGTTGCCATTGTGGGAGCACGTGAGTATATCTTCTCTGAGAACATCGGTGTTCTTGGTGACGTTGCAGCTGGCAAAGAGCAGACCTTTGGTACACTCTTTGCTCGTACTTTGGCGAGAATTGGAGGTAAGCTGCATTACGGGCATCCGGATTTTCTCAACGCTATCTTCATGACAACTCGAGGTGGTGTCTCAAAGGCCCAGAAGGGACTCCATCTCAATGAGGATATCTATGCTGGTATGATGAGCTTGTGTCGTGGAGGTACAATCAAGCATACTGAGTATATTCAGTGTGGTAAGGGACGTGACTTGGGGTTTGTATCTATCCTCAACTTCACCACCAAGGTTGGCGCTGGTATGGGTGAACAGATCCTCAGTCGGGAATACTTTTGGCTCGGCACCAAACTGCCCTTTGACCGCTTTATGAGCTTTTACTATGGTCATCCGGGGTTCCACTTGAATAATGTCTGTATTGTCACCTCTATCGAGCTTTTCCTTACGATTTTGACCTGGATCGCCACAGTCAAATCGACTACAAAGTCGTGTGAGATGCCACTGAACCACCCCAAAACTCAGCTAAGGCTCCCGCCGGGCTGCGCCAGTCTCGAACCACTGAAAGAATGGATAACCCGGTGCGTAGGATCGATTGCCCTGGTGTTCGTGATTGCACAGTTACCGCTATTTATTCAAGAACTCTCTGAAAAAGGTTTGACCAAATCAGTCGTTCGCATCTGCAAGCACTTCTTCTCACTCTCAATGCTTTTCGAGATATTTGTGTGTCAAATATATGCATCTGCTTTCTCTGAAGATTTGTCGCTTGGTGGTGCAAAGTACATCAGTACAGGGCGTGGTTTTGCCACTACTAGAGCTCCCCTGCACGTTTTGTTTGAAGGGTACTCATCGCAGTCAATATATTTTGGCGCTCGCTCATTTTTGGTACTGGTCTATATTAGTGCATCGTTTTGGCACCCTGCACTGCTATGGTTCTGGCTCACTGTCTTTGCACTGACGCTTAGCCCCGCTATCTTCAACCCTCACCAATTCAACCCAGTAGAGTTTTTCCTCGACTACAAGTGCACTCTGCAATGGTTCTCCGATGGTGGTTGGGTCAAGTTCACTCGACAAAAGAGGGCCAAGATCACTGGCCACCATTATCGTCAAAACGGAGATAGCGCAAGGCCGTCATACTGGAAGCTTGTAATGTCTGAAGCATTGTACCCATCATTAGGCGCAGTGTGTCATTGCCTGCCCTATATCTTTATTGGCTCACAAAGGCTGGCGCGATTCCAAAAAGTCCCCACCCGTAATCCGGTTCTTCAAATCCTCGTGTTGGGGGGTGCCAGCTATGCCTGTAATGTTGCTGCAGTGTTGCTGGGTCTTTTGGGGTCACTTGCGGTGTTTTTTGTTAAAAACTCAACTATGCCAGTGCGGGTGTTGTCTTCACTGACTTATGGGCTCGCGTTCCTGTTGCACGTTGGCGTATATTTCATTTTGTTTATGCTGAACAAGCGCAACTTCCCTGATACTATTCTTGGTATCTTGGCTATTTCACACATTGAAAGGCTCCTGATCAAACTATCTACAGTAATTATTGTTGGGAGACAGTTGCCCTCTAAAGATGCAAACGAGGCATGGTGGACGGCTCACTGGGGGGTGATGAAGCGTGGGTGGAGGTACTGGTTAACGCCCATTGACGAGCTGGTTTGCAAGACCGCAGAGTGTGGGCTATTCTCGATAGACTTTCTGGTGGTTCATTTCATGACTGCATGCCAACTTCCGCTGGTGCTGATACCCAAGATTGATGATTGTCACTCGATGTTCCTGTTATGGCTCTCACCCTCTCAGCCTTTACCTGTACCGATCAGGCAAGCCCGCCAGCAGAAACAGCTGGCAATCAAGTCAGCGGTCGCTTGTATCCTGCTTTTGGCTGTGCTGGGCACTATCTTAGCTATTCCCGCGATGCTCCCTACCTTTATCGTTCAGCAGGTGAGAGGCGTCAAGCTTTTTGGTTAGCCTGAGAGCTCCCTGACCAGGTATTTAGATGCACACCATTATCATTATCATTAAAATGCTACGTAGAATTCACATCATGCTAAGTTGTCAGATCTGATAATATGCAAGGTACTAAATAAATAAAGTGAGTGGTAGAGGGGTGCCGCACAGCAAGACCATCTCACCAGGTTGGCGGATTGAAAAGGGTCATGATTCCGATTCCTGTAACAACCATCACGAGGTTTGTGCCAATGAGCAATGCAACGTTGTTGACATCGCTAGGTCGGATGATTTTTTCTTTGCGAGCCTTGGGGGCTGCTTTGCGAAACTCAGTCAGCTGAGCAGTAAGCGTATTGTTTTCGCTCCTAAGGCGGTCATTTTCTGCCCTTAGCGCTGCGATGGAGACGCTTGTGCTCTGGCTTTGGCGTTGCTTGATATCGTGTAGCAGGCTCTTGATCGAGTTGATTTTGGCAAGGTCTGTGCGTACGCTTCTTACCTCGGAAACCAGCTGCTTGGCTGCCAGCTCAAATTCAAGAGACCCCACAATATCGTGACGCAACGAGAGCGCATTGGCACTGTTCTTAGAGTGGTTTAGTGTCATTGACTCGAGAGACGCGTTCTGGACCCCGAAAATAGAGGCAATATAGTCGTCGTCCCTACCCTTCAAAGTACTTATTGAGGGACTGCGACCAGGTTTGCCTGTCTGCGCGACCGGCGGTTGACTGACCGGCACCACATGCAGAGGCATCATCGAAATACGGTCTACACGTGCGCTAATCTTTTTGTAAACAAGCATGGAGTTGTCTTCGCAGCTAATATCGATTCCCAGGTCAATGAGATCGTTTTTCTTGAGCTCAAACGGCTCACTTTCAGTGTTTTCAGCGCTCAGCCGCTGACGATTAATGTATGTTCCATTACTGGATTTGCAGTCTTTGAGCCACACTTTGCCTGTATCTTTCTCTGCCCACAGCTCTGCATGCTGCCTTGATAGTACCCTTGAGTCGAAAAAGCCGTTATCAGGGCTAGCTGTTGTTTTCGAGTTTGTCTGGCGCCCCAGCTTCAGCACGTCAGGCGCAAACGGTACCACCAGTGACTTCTTCTCGAATGTGCCATTCAGGGGCGCTAGTACCACGACCATGGCGAATTGTGACCGACGTGGACGCTCGTCCATGACTATGTGTGAAATGTAAAAGAGGCTGACAAATGATTCTGCTTCGAGGCTCGTCGATACTGAGGGCGTGGGGCGCGAACGGTTCTTGATAGTATACTGGCTCTCCCGGGTACTAGAACAGATTTATTGAAAGGTTTTACAGCGAACTATGGATCAATTGTGCGTGTAAACAGCGCCAGTCCATAACCTGTGAGGCTTTGGACAAGCTGCTATATGGCTGTTCTGGGGAAGTTTGCATGTTTGGTGCCTCAATTTAATAACTAAACATGTATCTCAGACTGCCAGTCTCGTAGTTCTTCATAGCATTTAGCAAAGCCGCTTCAGTAGGCGGACGTGGTGGCACTCACTTGGCCTGCTCGCTGCGTTTCCTCAAGTATTGAATGCTTTTCACTATGTAATAACACAACTCGGTATAGCAAAGATATGATGCTTGGTTTCTGGCTTGGGTCCAACTTGCAGGGTTCCAAGTCCGTTGATATGCCACTGGGTTAGTGTGTGTATCCATCCGGTAGTTTTTTTGAATGCATTTTCACTAATCTTGAGCAGTATGATAATTATAGAGCAATAAAGTGCCTCTCATTAGATACAACACTAAGAATAAAGTCAAGTTACACCATGAGAGACTCGTCGATACTTAGTACCAGCCTTCCGCGTATCCAAAGCTTCCGAAATAATCAATAGGCGAGACAAACTGGTCAAATTCCACACTAGTTAACCCAAGTGCTTGGCGTGCCTTCGCATTCGACTTTGCTGCCGCTATTACCTCGCGATCGGCTTGGATATCAGGATCAGCATAGATGAAGAGGCCATGCTCGCGGCGGTGGGGGCATGGCTCCTCAAGAACTTGTAGGGCCAACTCCTTATCATGCCTCCAGAGCTCGTGGTAGCCATAGGTACATCTATTGACCACACAAATCTGCTTTACAAAGTCGAGATCTTCACAGAGCTCAAACTCGATTTGCTGATAGTGCTCAAATTCCCAAAAGTCCATGCTTATTTCTGAGGCTGCTAGAATGAGTGACTTGTGAGGGATCTGGATATGAGGCCCATACAGCCTTCCAGCGAGCACGGCCACCCAGACATACCAGTTACGCTCCATTGGTTCCTCGCCCGTGTATCTTTTTTCCTTCTCCTCGTCGTATCCGTTTTCAGAATTGGGAATCACATATCCTTTCTCATCATCCCATTGAGACCTAAGCAGCTTAAGATCTTCTTTGGTGCACGTTTTCATGAAATGCTTGTATATATCCTCTTCGAGCCCATAGGGGTTGTAGCGTTTCCAAATCTTGTCGCTAGTGAAAAACTTGAATGCATCCTTGGAAACCAGTGCCCACCTCATTATAAAGTCAGGACAACTCTCCACATACTCACCAACGAGCAGGAAAATGTCGAGGTTTAATCCCTTGACCATGTGTGCGGCTAAGAATGAGTAACAACATGCACCTTAGTACATTACATGTGCATACCGGGGCTCGCTGCAGGCACCATTTATGTGGGCTCAACCCGCATTATAGTCTTTTCGGCTCTATAATCAATGAGCTGATTGTAACCGAGTTAACTGGGAACGATTACAATATTCACTCACCTATATGACGACTTTGAGTCCTCCTAGTAATTAGCACGACGGAGGAAGCACGACTCGGGAGCAGGAGCTATGAGAGGGCTTTTAGAACTTCTGCTAGGTGGGTGGAAACTTATCAGAGCACTTATGAAATATGTAATGCTTAGTTTCAATTAGAGCACCTGTATGAACAAGGTTACAACACTAGCCTAGTATCCTTGTTGGCCAGAGGCCACACAGTCGGACTTAGGATACACCGAATCGGTTGCTCGACCCGCACACTTCTCACTATGACGGCAATATGGCGCCTTAACGAACTGGCTTGTTGGAACCAGGTTAGGGTCTATCCCAGGATCTGGTATATGTAGCTATGTGGAATACGTAATAAATTTATCTGGTTCTCAATATCGGTTCAGTAGATTCTTGTTGTACTGTTTAATCTACCCATCCAATAGACTGTGTGATATTAATGGCGCATTCAAGAAAGCTGTACTAATATCAATCGTACTCATTTTTAGCTTCTTCACAGTGCTCAGTGCTATCAGTAGCACAACATCTCGCAGTGCGACTACAGGCGCAAACATATCGTCAAAGTCTTTGCCTTCAATTTGGCTAAAGCCCTGTGCTACCAGTCTGGCCTTAAAGCGAGTCACGAAGCCATCAACATCAGCTTTGACACCAAATACCCAGCGAGATCCCACAATCGTGTCACCTTCAGGAACAGATGATCTCGGTACAATTTCAAACACTTTATTCTCCTCTTGAGATTGCAGTTCAGCGGCCATGGCCGCCTCCCACTGCTGCTTGTATTTGGACTTGTATGCAGCAGATAGGTTTTTTGGAAGTTCAACATCAATAGCTTTTAGGGTGAATACTTCTTCTTCCTCGCCTTTCACTTCTTTTGTCGTGCCATTATTATAGATGGCATTCACATGTGCCTCGCAGCCAAAAGAATCGATCACTCCATCTCTCTGCAAGGTAGCCAACGAACCCGTAAACACGTCAACTGCATGTACTTCGGCTAATTTTGGGGCCTGCAGTTCCTCAAGTATTTTTTCAGGGTTCTCATCGAAGTCACGCATTTGGTCAACCAGTAACCTCTTAACATTTATCGCCTCATTCACAGCTTCAGCCTCACGCTCAATCATATTCAAACTAGCGATTCGCGAGTTATTATTACTCTCCTCCGGCGCGGGAGCCAAGGAAATTGACTCCTCCGCGTCCGTGCCCAATAACTACAAGGAGTCGAGAGGATATCGGCCCTTTTGCGATTGAGCAAGAGCTCGAACATGCTTCAGGTCATCAAGACACCAAGAGCGGCTAAACACATATTCTGATATATCATACGCTAGCCACGGCTGCGGGTCAGCGACTAAACTGGAGAGAGCAGCATGTAACTCAGAGCGCTCGCGAACACTGAGAGGACGACTAGCCAGCTTGCGTTCATCACGGGTCTTAACTGCCTTTGAGTAGGCGATTACCTTCTTGCGGTGGCCCTGTTGCATTTGTTTGACAATATCGCGCCTAAGCGCTGGTCTCTGTGAGCCACATTCACCAACAGGCTCCTCCGAACCCTCAGGTTGAGGAGTAGATGAAGGATTAACGGTGCCGTCAGGCTCCTCCGACTCCTCCGACTCGGAAGCCGTATGAGCTGATTCAGATTCGGAGCCAAGATCGTTAGGCCCAGTTTCGAGGTCAGGTACAGCATCGCGATCATCTGAAGCGGCGTTGTCACGAGAGCAATCAGGCTCAGTACTAGGATTGGCATTTACAGGCTTAGATTCAGAATCAGAGCAGTACGGGGCATCTGGCTCGGTGTCATCATCTGACGACTCGTCGCAAGACGCAGCATCAGACTCGTCGTCGGTGGACTCAGCATCGCTCTCAGAGTAGTCACTATTGGAGAGCTGAAGCTCAGACTCAGACATAGTTTCATCAACATATTCAGAATCAGAACTGTGAAGAAGCTAAAAATGAGTACGATTGATATTAGTACAGCTTTCTTGAATGCGCCATTAGACAGAGTGATACACATGAATTTTCCGAAAGGCACCAAAAGACCAAACAACGATGTCATGATGCTCAACCAAGCACTGTATGGACTTAAGCAGGCTCCACGAATGTGGTACCAAACGCTGATGGCATTTCTGCACGAGCTGGGCTTTGAAGCCCTTACTATGTCCCCAAGCATTCTCACCTACGGTGAAGGTAGCCGGAAAATATATCTTGGCGTATACGTGGATGATTTACTTATCATGTCACAGAGTCAGGACGCTATCGATTGGTTCGTGGCTAAGATTCAAGCGGAGTATAAGACTAATGCTCCTGGACCGATTGAGAAATTCCTTGGAATGAACATCACTCAGAACGAAGATTGTTCCCAGGCGTCCGTGTCGATGAGATCATATATTGAAGGCAAGTTTCTCAAGCTGGGTCTCGAAGAGAACAAGAAGATAACCAGCCCTATTTCACCTAAGAGTGCCTTTGAGGCAGATAGTGATGCTCCAGAAGGGAAAACTGCTACAGGGCGATGAGATTACCCACTATCAAGAGCTATCTGGTATTATTCGATACTTATGTGTGGCTCGACCTGATGTTGTTTACGCTGCACGACGCATTTCCCACTTCAATGCAAGTCCTCAAGAATACCACAGAGATCTGGCAATCAGGGTACTACAATATTGTTATAATACTCGAGACCTGAGTCTCTGCTATGGAAAAGGCGTAGAGGGCTCTGGTGGACTCGTCACCTACATGAATCCTGACTTGGTAACGTATTCCGATGCAAGCTTTAGACCTGATATTGAAAACAGTAACTCAGTTGAAGGCTTTGTTATGTTACTCAATGGCGGTGCAGTTGACTGGAACTCTCAGCAGATCAAGACTGCCAATCGAAGTGCTACTGATGCTGAAATTGAGGCCCTCCAGACAGCTACTGCGAGAAACGCCCGAATGAGGCTACTACTCGATGAGCTAGACTATCACTGGAGTGGTCCCACTGTGATTTATGAAGACAATGAAGGCGCTGTGCATGCAGTTACTGGAAAGAATCCTTATCGTGGTGAGGCATACTTAATGCGTAAGATTCGATATCTGAAGACTATATTTAATGGCCCTGAACTGGCTCTTGAACCAGTGCGCACCCACAAACAATTAGCAGATCCGTTCACCAAACCCAAGGCTGGAAAAGAGTTTGCCGATATGATGCGCGCCATTGGACTCTATGGATCATTAACTGAATCACTGCCTTCGGAGGAGTGTTGCTGTATATATACTCTGATGCAGAAACCCTAACCTGATTTCAACACTGTGTGTGATCACCCTATCAACTGCTTCGAGTGCCTAGTAAGTGCGATGCAATATTGGTAGATACAAAAAAATACAACTCAAAAATGATAATGACATCTGAGGGATTCGAACCCTCGCCTCCGTAGAGACCAGCACCTGAAGCTGGCGCCTTAGACCGCTCGGCCAAAATGCCTTGTTCCTGTGGAGCAAGTTTGAAAATACTCACTTGAAACTATTGTCACGTGACCGCGCGCTGACGTAATCAACAGATTACGTGATGCTCACCTCTTCACACTACCGCGCTTGGCCGCCGTATTACTTTCGCTGCAGGATGCGTGCATAAACTATAGTCAGCAATGTACGATCCGCTCTCACGGGCGCGTGAGTTTCCAGAACTTTTCAAATGGAAATTTGTAAAAGAACTTTCACGCCTTAAACAACACCGCACCCCTAGCACAATAAAACGGCGCCCCCCTATTTTCTGGTTGGTTTCCACTAACTCGAGCACTCTGGAAAAAGGCACTGTGAAGCGAGCACCACAATCAATGCTGGGTCAATAACAAGATCGACTATGAAGAAACAATTCAGTAATGGATTCAGAAGAAGTTTATTCACCCGATCCAGGGCTAGTCAGAACGCGGAGATGATGCTTGGAAGCGGCTCAACAGGCTATGAGCCCTGCTACGCTCTTCCGAGCTGGATGATGAAATATTTAAAACTGACCTGCTCCATACAAAAGTGGTCCGCCAAAGAAGACAAGGTCGCCTGGCTGGATAGTTGTAAGGAAAGTCTAGAGGAGATTGCGACAATCGCACCGACTGAACTTTGTCGAAACGCACTGAACATTGTGACTGGTGCCATTGCTGATAGCATTGGCAAGGGAATGATTCTGAGAACCGAGGCAATGAAGTTGCGTAGGTTCGCTGTGACCGAGAATGGCGATATAGAGGAGCTCTCCAAACTGCTACGGACACTTGTCGGCACAGATAGTGTGGTGGATGAAATGACCAAGTTTTTCATACTGGTATTCGACCTCAGGCGTCAAAACGCTGACCACCATATCCTGGTGGAGGAATCATCCAAGAAACTTAATTAGAAGTATAAGCTCTCAAACGGTGAGTGGTTGCAGCCGGCGGGAATGTATATGCGTCACGTTAATACGCCTGAGTGGCCAAAACTGCTGAGTAGTTGCGAGCCTTTCAATCCAAAGCAGCATACTTGTTCATAAGCACCAAGATTCGCGAGTACTATACCCACGTGAGGGATGTAAAGTCGACCGAGGAAATCAAGCGGGAGGAAGCCATGTTACTCCTGAGAGCAGAGGGACTGGAGAGGGTTCTGACAGGCACGGGATCTATGAGGAAGAGAGATGAAGCCAAATCGGGCAAGGAAGCGAGGGCCAGCAGTCGAGAGAAATCCGACAGTGGGCCCACGGCGGAAATTTCGGATTCGGAGAAACAGGAGCCTAGCAAGGAAAATCGCTTGACTTGTTTCGTTTGCGGTGAGCGCGGACACAAGAAGAGGGATTGTCTGAAAAGGGTGACTGCCACCGAGAAAGACATGCCGATGGGTGCTGTTGGTGGTTCTCAGGCGGTGGGTTCGTTCCGAGCGGCCTACGATACGGGCGCACCCTCGCATGTCTTTAACAACAGGGCATTCTTCAGAGAACTGTACCCTGTTCCCGAAGGTTTCTCGCTCTATGAGGTCGGGGCGGACTTCTGTCCGATCGCTCTTCCTATCGTGGACGTCGAGGGCAACACCGTGGAGTTGACGATGTCGAAGGCGTTTTACTATCCTGAGACCCCATTCAATCTGGTGTCGCCCGAATGGATGGAAACTCACGACCAAACCCTGCTCGATGTGGTGTGGAAAAACCCTGGCCTTGGCGCTGGCTCAATGTGTTTCGAGGTGGGAAGCACAGGGAGACTTCACTCTGTTCCCATTGTACGCAGCAGCGCGGACGGTCTACCAGACTTTCAGCTGGACTTTCAGCGACTTCAGCAACGGCCGACGTGTGCGGTTGGGCCTGCACCATCGCTCAATAATCCCAACACATGGCTTAATTTGGGAGTAGCTGGCCGAGTTTACCTGCCAGTGGGCGCTGTAGCGGCGACAGGCGCGCCTATTGGGGCGATCACGGCACCAATCAATACTGCGGAAGATGTCAGAGCCTGGCATTTACGGCTACATCATGCAGATGCGGCCACGGTAGTCGGCAAAGCGCTGGAACTGGGTGTCAACATCACTCAGCAGGCTCGTAAGTGGCTTGAGCCTGAGCAATTGGCCTGCTCTACATGTCGCGACGTGAAAACAGTGAACAAACCAGTGTCATCCGAATTGGTGCAGGTGTCCACCGCGGCTGGAAATGTATTGTACGCTGATCACCTCGAGATGGACGTTTCTTGGTGACTGACCTCAGTATGAGAGGGTTGGTTACAATGACTGTAATCGGTTATCCTGGGCTTTGGTGGGCGGTCACACTGGCGCCATGAACTTTCTACTTTTGACAACTCAGAACGTTCGGCGTGACCTGCGGGCGCCAGCCACTATTCACACCGACGAGCGTGGAGATTTGTTCGCGCTGGAAAAAGTGGACGTGGGGCGCGCAGGGATCCGTCGCAAGATGGCTACGCCCCGGCATCGTGGAACCAATGGAATGGCTGACCGTCAGGATTGGTCGTTGCGTATGGGTACTGAACCAGCTTTGGGCCATTCTCATGCTTTAGGGGCTTGTTTTGCATTATACTTTGCAACGTATCACCATCTCACTCGGTGCATATTGCCCACAAAGTCCCCGCGATATTGGCGATATATTGGCGTCTTGGCCACACATGCTCCAGGTCGCGGGGGATACTGTGAACACTCAGCCTAGCCAGCGCAGCGTTCGTGGACATTGCTGGCGCCTATGATAAAGTTAGCTGCGCCCTGGCGTATTATAGTATACCTGAAAATGCCGTGAGATGAGCGAACCCTGCTATGATCGACCGAAAAGTTCGGGTCAGCTTCGACGGCCTACAAACGAAGCCGTTGGATGTATTTACAGGTACCCCATAGAGACTAAAAGTTCAAGCCCTCGAAGCAAAGAAAGAGTGCTCCATTACCAAGACTAAGTGTCGCTTTCGCAAAAATCTACTGGGGGCGACGCACATTCGAGGGACAAAACAAACAAAGTTGCCCACAGAGCGAACAGTGTTTCCCAGCAATAAAAGGGCCAAGACGACCGTTCACATGTTGCTACAAATGAATGATGGGAGAGTATTGTGTTGGACTTAAGTAACTTGTATGCACGTCAGTGGCTGGTATATCATGCATGATATTCAATATTAGTGGCTGTAACCACCGAAGTAATTATCTGTATCGAAGGACTTATATACTCTGTGAGACCTAGAAAGTCTCTCGCCACCTGAAATCGTTAATGGTTTTAATCCTAATGTGGCCGAGGGGGACAATTAGCACAAAGTGGAAAGGTAGTCAAAGTTTCGCGAGCCCCGGCAATTCAAGCGAACAAACAAACGAATCTTCGATACAGTGCTCTAGTATTCGGTCTTTACCTACTGACTTGGTTAGATGAGTAGGCTCAATATGCTAGCCGATAGAGGCTCGTGAGGCAGAAACCATGTTCCCATATAATCGAGCCTTCCTAGTCCAATAATCAATCTGCGAAGTATCTGATCACCAAAATTCATTCACACTCTTCATGGGTCGCACTCCTCAAGGGGCAACTCAGCTCGAACACCCAGACCAAATATTAGCACTAATCAGGTGTGTTAGCGATGTTCTAGGGTAAACGCTATTTAAACTCACGAGGCAGTCTTTAAATCTACTGAAGCCACTAAATCATCGCACACATTGATCAGAAACCGAGAGGTAGGCCCCTGTCCTTCGCTTGTGCGCTGGGAGCTCCCTGAATTGTATGGGCACGCTAATTCTTAAGATGTAATCCATCTACTTGAACTCTACAACATTTTGCGGTTTCTCGTTGACCTGCAACCTGAAAACATCAGGGCGCGAGTAATGACCGATAGGGTCGAAATCGTATCGAGCGCGAGGAAGATCATCCAAATCAATCTCTGCAGTAATAAGACCAGGTTTGCCAATCAGGGGGCCAGCAATAATGTTGCCCATGGGGTCCACAATGACACTGCCACCATTGATCAGGGGGCGATCAGGGTTGTCCCAGTTTTTGCGAGTGATGCCGAGATTGTTGGGCGAATCCTGGAATTGAACAGCACTTATGACAAACATCCTCCCCTCATAGGCAATATGACGCATTGAGACTCTCCACATTTCGCGATCATCCACAGTGGGAGCGCACCAGACTTCGACACCCTTGGCGTACATGGCTGTCCGGAGTAGAGGCATATAGTTCTCCCAGCAAATCGCAGTGCCGATACGACCAGCATCCGTCTCAACAGTTGGTAAAGTCGAGCCGTCGCCCTGACCCCAGATTAGACGTTCGCTGGCGGTCGGCATGAGTTTGCGATGTTTGGCAACAAGACCACCTTGTGGAGTGAAAATCAAAGCGGTACAGTAAAGGGTGCTTCCGTCACGCTCGATTGCACCGATAACTATTGAGGCATCTGTGCTGGCGCTCAGCTCGGCCAATTGGTCAGTCTCGGGCCCAGGGACACGTACTGCATTCTCAAAGTATTGTCTGAACTCTTCCCTGCCCTCTGCAGTACGTGATCCAAGTACAGTACCGAAATCTTGGGATTTAGGATACCCACCCAGAGTGGCCTCGGGGATCACCACCACTTTGGCTCCAGATTCAGCAATCTCACTCCGGTAGGCTAGGATCTGCTCGAGGGTCTCAGCATTGGTTTTTAACGAGCCCACTTGGAGCGCGGCTACTCTGGCCATTGAGTCATGTGGTGAGGGGTGCACTGAGTACTTATTGGCACAGGTGTGAGGGCGTCGTATCATGAATGCATTCTTTTATAGATAATTTTATTGGAAAATGTGAGCCTTAATTCATTTGGAACAGTGACAATTTGAAGTCGAATCCCGCCTCAAGAGTGCGGCTGCCAGAGATGCCAAGCATATGCAGAATCGATGTTTTAGTTACAATTGCATGCTTTTATGGGCGAGGTCCACTATTCTTGTCCGCGACTCGACTCTTCTCTCAGGGCCATCAAAGAACCTGGTCCCTCGAACGCCCGCACTCACGGGACTCAAGGCAAAATCAAATGCTTTCTCGGAATGCGCAGACCAAGGCGGGAGAGTCTCGGGCTGAGATTGATAGATGACATACCCTGCTCCGATAAGGGCCGTGAGTAACCAGGCGGCAACAAAAGCGCCAGAGACGATTGATTGCGTGACAATTTGGTTATGAAATGTTTTGGCAAGAGAATCAAGCTTTGTGTGGATGAAAAGTTCGGTGCTATTGCTCACTTGCATCAAAGAGCTTGTGTTGCCGGCCCCGACCGAGGGGAACCGTACTTGGCTGTTATCGTGCACCCAGGTTAGTCCCTTTTCGAGCTTTTCTACTTTGTTACCCACCACACATGTTAGAACCGCATTGACCGTCGAGTAAAATGGCGTATTGCCGAGCGTTTTATTGACTTCATTGTTGATCTCGGTCATAAATGAAGAAAGTGTGCTGTTGACCGCATTACTACCGATATGCACCCACCCGAGCATTTTTTTATTGATGTTTGATTCTATGCGAGCGATTTCAAGGTTGACGCTCGAGCGCCAAAGAACCCAATCGAGTGCTGCCGTAGCAGTCGCATCCGAGATTGGACTCATCACTACGGCCTGTATCTCAGCAGATGCTTTAAGAAAAACAGTGTAAACTCCATACTCCACGAGTGAGATCAGACACCCAACAAGCCCCAGGTAGAGAATGGCTAGGGCGCTATCATTGAAGGTGTACTGAATAAACCAGAGGTACACCGGCTTTGAGCTGTAGAGCCGCATACAAACCATGCTAAGGGCAGATTCAATGCTTGTCATCGTGGCAAACGAAATCGCACTCATATTTGCCGCAGACTGGAGCCGCGCGGTACGGCCTACAACAGTGTCGAGGTTATCAGCGATAGAGGTGAGTCGCTGCCAACGACGGTAAGTGACGTAGAGTCTCCAGAGCAGTGCTAGCACTATTCCCATGGCACAAAGACCAATAAAAATATTGATACACTTTGAGATGTCTTGGATGACGGTGTCGAAACTTCCACTGACTTGGGTGCGATTGCATACTGAGACTGATCGAATGGGCGGCACTTGAAACGCGTTACCGGCACCTAGAGTGTACTTTGCCGTATCATTCTGAATCGAGCCCACTTCTTTACGCAACGCATCGATAGGAACACTTATTACCTCACTAATTGCCTTTTGCGCATCGTCATAAGTAGGCACGTTAGCCTTAAGAGACTCAATCGAGGTCGTGACATCCTCAGGGATGGAAATTGCCCGCAAAGAATCCAAGCTCGCATTCACGCTCTTGAGGAGCTGCTCTTGTCCAGTGACAAACTTTGTGATCTCGTTGATCAGCCCCGTGGCATCGTTGATGAGATCCTCAATCTTCTCCACGAAATTAGCAATATCGTTGGCAGCACTGACAACAGTTTCGTTAACAGATTTTACTGCAGATTCTGCCAAGTCTAGTGATTCAGTTGCAGCGATATTGAACAGTGAAACAGTCAAACAAGTCCAGGTGCCCACAGTCATTTCAATAGCGAAAAGAATAAGCTGCTTGAGAGCCAAAAGCAGCAAATCGCACAGTTTGAAAATGGCATTAACAGCACTGGTCATTGAATCTTCCACAATCTGCCCAGCAACGATAGCAGCTTCTCGTCTAGCGTTGATCATGGTATTCATTGCCGTTTCGAAAGAGGAGCACGAACTCAAGGTGGAGTCTCGTATTGTATTCAGACTAAGGTTCAGAAACTGCCGAAGTAGTACGAGCTTTACAATATACAAGATAAACACGCAAACAGTCTTCTCCATCCATGCCTGAGAGAGCCTCCCCTTTAAGCAGACAAAGGGTGTTTGCTGCTCACTATACCCATCACGCATTGATATCATTGCTGATGCGAGTTTTTCCAGAGGCAGGTTTATGGGCGGGATCTTTTGTTTATAAACCAAAATATGAGCGGGTCTCCTCTTGAGCGGGTCCCTTTAATCAAAACAAATTACTTGGAGAGTGGGTCTCCCAGAGAGCTTGACAACTTGCGATTCAGCTGATATGCTACATGATACTCTGCCCATGAATTATATGGTCTAAAGATTCGTTGTTGCAGGAGGCCCCGCCCTCTCAAGCATACGGTGGGTCTCGAGCAGTGTGACCCCAGATGGCTTGCTCAACAAAGAGAGAAAGATTATCTGGTGAGCCAAACGGGATGTTATTAGTATTAGAGGCGGCCAGAGCCCGAGAATTGTCTAGCGTTTTGCGCTTGAGCTGCTCTACTGTGCTCTTTAGCTCCCATGCTCCAGAGGGGGAGAGGCGCGAATAGTACGATGGCTCTAGCTTGACGATCTCGAATCCAAGAGATGTATAAAACTGGCACGCGATGATATTCTTCACCCAAACGTGGAGGTGTATTGATGCACTGGACGACGGTTTGGCAACCTCGATGCCTTTGTGAAATATCTGTGAGCCCAATCCTCGGCCACGAAATGAGGGGGAAACAGTTATTGTTTTAACGTAAAGATTCTCATTATTTTTCATGATACATATGGCTGCCACAGGAGATTCGCCAACAAACCCGATCAAAGTAACGTGTGAAGAGGTATCCATCAGCAGCTCAGAGTAGAACTGGTGATCATAGGACATGGGTAAACTGCGATCATTAAGATCTTGCAACTCTCTTAAATTCCCCCTATGCAACAATTCATACCTCATGACCCTTTGGGATCTGCTGACACACAAACCTCACTTATATAAAAAACACTATAGAGCAGGGTGCGGTCGCAAGCTACCCCATACAACCATCAGAGTACGAATCCACAATATAGATAGCTACCAGGCTAAGAATTTTCCTGTTATAAGAATATATGGTAAAGATACAGAAGGTGTAGCCACTTGTGTGCACATTCACGACTGCTTCCCGTACTTTTATGTGCTTTATGAGCCGCGGGTGCCACAAACGGCCGCCTCTGTACACGAGTACTGCAAACGGCTCCACAATGCTATGGATACAGCTCTATCCGTGGCATTCAAGCGGCAGACCCCCTTTATCCATGCAGTAACCGCTACAGAGGGTACTTCGATATACGGATACCGGAACAGCCCCCAGACGTTTCTCAAGATTGAGCTCACAAACCATGTTTTCGTGCACAAACTGGCAGACATGCTAGTCAATGGGTTGGGAATCGACAAGTTACAGCCTTTTGAGGCTCACATCCCTTATATGCTGCATTTTATGGCCGATTATAACTTGAGTGGGTGTGGCTGGATCAAATTTGACAAATATGAGGAGAGGTCAAACAATAGCAAGATGAGCGAGCTCAGAGACGTCGATATAAGCTGCAGGGATATCCTAACAAGCAGCGATTCGCAGAATGATGCTAGCCAGCGACACATCAACAGTCTACGGGAACTGCAGGCCCAGGATGCCCTTACTCGGCGAGATCTGGGGGTGAATGCGTATACAATGACTCTGGGTGAGCCGGAAGATATGGAGTTAGAATGGGAAAACCACGAGAGGATGAAGGATGACCTCCAACAGCTTCTGGAGGAAGCTAATTGTGGTGCAAGTTTGCATGGTCATGACGCTATTGAGGGCTCCGATGGCGGCCAAAGTGGAACCATGAACCCTTCAATCCAAGCAACAGCCTCACGTTTGCCCAATTCTTCCCGCGCTGATGCTTTATCGGTACCTTCACAAGAAAGCACACAGCTGAGGCCATACAGCAAACCTGCTCTTGTCACACGATCGCTGGTACAAGAAGCCTCTTTGACCGTACGACCAATCAGTCAAGAAGAAGGGCAGAATGCAGCCCGCGAAGCTACTAAGCTACTCAAAGAGTCCACAGAGTCTTATCTGTCCATTGAAGCGGCCAGCGAAATATCGGCCCATTGCAATAGTGCCCTTGATGGCCCTGCGTACCAAGTCCTCATGGTCACGGCTCCTACATCTGCACAGGTTGCCAACACCGTGGGCAATGAGGTTTACACGGGACCCTTTTATGGCAACCCTAATGATGCTCCACTATTTCCTTTTTCATACGGTGGAAAGGAGTTCAAACTCAAGACCCGCGAGCCCACAGACCTGCCAAGCTTCAAATTCAGCAGCAACTTCACGGGGAACTCACTTCAGGCTTTTATCAACGATTATGAGAATGTTCCTCCCAAACCCGAGACTATTTTCCAGTTGAGCACTCTGCCTCCAAGTCGCAAGCAAGTGGTCGAATGGCAACAAAGGCGTGCAGAGTCTCAGAGGTCACAGGATGCCATCCCCAACTCAATTTATGCTCTACCCTCTTTGCCCACCATAGGCACCTCAGACGAGATGAGCCTCATGTGCCTGGAAGTACTCACTGTTGTGCGCAAAAATCAAACCCCGATAGCGGAAACCGATTCTCTTGAGGCTGTGATTTGGCAGGTGGGCCAAGAGTCTGGTGTTATTGCACTGGCAGGTCCTGGAGGAGCTCTTGAGTTTGAGGAGTCTCTGGAGGCTGCTACTCCGAAAATGTCTCTAGTCCTTGTCGACTCGGAGCTTGAGCTTATTGAGATGCTTGTCAAAACTGTCAAAAAACTTGACCCGGACCTTCTCACCGGCTACGAGACTAACTCTTTTTCATGGGGATACGTGGCGGAGCGATACACGCAGCTCACAGACGATATACTCGATATAGGCCGCCTCAAGCCCGGTAACTCGTTTACTCGAGTGGATCCAATCCTGCACCCAGGACGATACCTGATAAACTTGTGGTACATTTTGCGTCACGAGATCAACTTGCCAAAATATACTCTAGAAGTGGCCATCCAGCACACGTTTCACCACACTACCCCTCATTATAGTTTTGATACGTTATATGGGTGGTGGACAAGTCTTAAACGCAGCAAAGTTATCAAATATCTCGCGTCCAGGGTCAGACTCACGCTTAAACTCATTGACCATCTGGAAATGATCTCCAAGTTTTCTGAACAAGCACGAATCATTGGTGTCGATTTCTATTCGTGTATGACACGTGGATCACAGTTTAAAGTTGAATCTGTGCTGTGCCGGCTAAGCAAACGAAGAAATTTTAGGCTAATTTCTCCTAGCCGGCAACAGGTGGCCCAACAGGCTGCTTTGGAGCGTATTCCTCTGGTAATGGAGCCTGAATCGAATTTATACACCGACCCTGTTTGTGTGCTTGACTTTAGATCGCTCTATCCATCCATTATCATCGCATTCAACCTTTGCTTTAGTACCTGTATTGGACGGCTCCAGCCGTGGAAGGGTAAGAATAAGTTGGGAGTCCTTGAAGACCTACCGATACCTGCGGGTCTATCCCAGAATGATGTTTTCATTGCCCCTAATGGGATTGGGTTCGTCAAGCCGCATGTGAGGCGTTCGGTGTTGGCAACAATGCTCACAGAGATCCTCGAGTCACGATTCATGATCAAGAATAGCATGAAGCTCAAGAAATCTGATCTTAGATATCAGAGGAATATGAACAGCAAGCAACTCGCCCTCAAGTTCATTGCCAACGTGACGTATGGCTATGTTTCCGCTTCATTTAGCGGCCGAATGCCATGCGCAGAAATCGCAGATACCATTGTCTCTACCGGAAGAGAGCTCCTGGTAAAAAGCATTGCTATTATAGAGTCACAAAAACAGTGGGGTATTACTCCTAAAGTGGTGTATGGAGATACGGATAGCCTGTTTGTGCGCCTGCCTGGCGTGTCCAAGACTCAAGCGTTTGTTATTGGAAATGAGCTAGCAAGGATTGTAACTGCATCTTTCCCGTCCCCTATTGAGCTTGAAATGGAGAAGGTTTACAAGCCTTGCATCCTCTTGACGAAAAAGCGCTACGTGGGCCTCAGCTATGACTCGCCCAACGCGGGTGCGAAGTTTGATGCCAAAGGTACAGAGACCATCAGGAGAGATGGTACACCAATCGAGTCCAGGCTAGAGCGAGGTGCGCTCGATTTATTGTTTGAGGACTGTGATTTATCCAAGGTCAAGGCTTATTTGCAAAACGAATGGCGTAGGATTCTCGATGGAACCGTTAATCTCAAGGAGTTTTGCTTTTCACAGCAGGTGAAGCTTGGCCATTATCGTGCAAATGCGTCTAATTTACCCCCCGGGGCCGTGGTGAGCCTCAAGAAAGCCGCGGTCGACAAGGGCTCAGTACCCCAGTACAATGAGCGCGTCTCGTACATTATCAAAAATGGACTTGGGAATATAAATGAGCGGGCAGTTGCGCCCGAAGAGATTGTTGAGGACCCGTATATGACAATTGACTCGCAATACTATATACTCAAGAATATCATCCCGCCGTTGGAGAGGTTGTTCAACATATTTGGCGCAGATGTACGAGGTTGGTATACTGAAATGCCCAAAACCAACAAAACGTCCAACAGGCACATGTACAAGGCTCAATGCGTTGTTTGCCATGGCCGCAGCGACACGCCCTTGTGTGGCCTGTGTCGGGTCAATGAAGCAGAGAGCCTCCATGTACTGCAATACAGGGAAAATAGCCAGCAACAAGCCCTCAAGTCATGGGAAGAGATGTGCACTGATTGCAGTGGCGATAAGATGGGCTGCCGGTTTTGTACATCTCAGGATTGTGCTATCTATTATGATCGTGAGCGTGCGCGCGGAGAGCTTAAGGAGCTTTCCAAAGAGACACAGCAGGCGGAAGCGTATATTGAGAATCTTGAGAATCTAGAGTTTTAGCGTTTGGGGACGGATCGAGGGGTTCTGAGGATGGAGCGACTCAAGGGGCTCTCGTGGACGAATCAAGGATCTCTCGGGGACGGGTTGAGGATCTCTCGGAGACGACTCAAGGATCTCCAGCGTTGCCAGCGCCTGAGACTATTGAGGGCTATCGCGGCCTAGACCAGCTCTTGAAAACTGGCGGAAACAAATCCAACCTATTTACCTGGTCCAAGAGCTTGGAAAGCCTCCAAAACTACATTTATTTATTGCAAATATTTATTCAGACATACATAGCGTTCAGGAACACCAATTGCACCCTCATTTAGTAGCATATAGCCTTATCCCACTGTTGATCTTGCATAAACGATATCAACTGGCGGGTGGCGCGGGTTTGAATGAGGGGATGGCTGGCAACCACCGTTATGAACTTCTCCAACCCCACTCTGCGCTGCTCAATGATCTCCTCAGAGAAGCGGTTGGAGAAGACCTTGCTAGGCAAATCTGGGAGCGTTACACCGATCTCACGGTCCAGATAATCGCGAAACGCATCAAAGTCTGAGTACCTGCGTCTCACTGAAGAGTCTTTGTACCTAAAAGTGGGGATATTCGTGCGGCAAATGATCTCATAGTCGGTGTACATGTTGCGGGAAGTGCCATGGGTTTGTGGGTTCACGACCTCCACCTCGAGAAAGTTTTCCGGCGCTCCGTAGATCTCGTCAAACGACTGCTGCTTTGATTCTCCCAGGGATGTTGCAATGCTCTCGAATTGTCGCATCTTTGAGACCCCGCTCCGTGTTTGGTTGCCGTGTGTTGATGCAAGCTGACAACAGTATGAACTCGAGCGGCGGCGCGCCAGAGAACCTATTTGTTTTGGTTCTTATTGATCTTTATAGTCGAGGACGGGTCCCGGATGAGATTCTCGTGCAAACAATGAGCATCGTCGTGTCTTTTATACGCCAGTTTGACGACCCGCGGCGCTGGTACGCCGACTCCGCCGTTGACACTGTTTTGCAGAAGCTCATGGCCCTCGACAGCTCCATTGGCACTATTTATAAGTCTTCGTTGTGGACGCTGGAAAATCTCGACGATGTTCACTCTTTTTTCGATGGTTTAGAGAGCCAGACCAGTGATCGCGCCGTGGGTGCATACGCGCGTCCATTGAGGGCTGATTCAGTGGTCGGTGGGTTTGTACGTGATATGGTGGTTTATTTCCAGCGATTGGATTTCAGCCAAAGAGCTGAGGTATGGGAGTCGTTCAAAATGCGCCGCAAACTATTGTTTAGTGAGACCGCCTCTTCCACAATGCAGTCAATATTCTCTGAGCCAGTCAATGAGGCCATTCACAGCGATAGTGGCCTGCAAGCGAGCACGCAAAACAACAGCGGCGCCTCGTACACACAGGTACTCCAGGCTACGCATAATCTGGACCTGCACGGAGCCATCAGCGAGATCCATCGCGTTTACGACGAAAGTTCGGTTGCTAGACCAGCAGAGGCTTTGGTACTAGTGTTTTGCGTACTTGCATACCACGCGCATGTCGACAAGTCCCTCAGAGTAGCTGAGGAAGCGATCGTATCTGCACGAACCCAACATGATATGGACACAATTGCCACTGTTGTCATGAGGATATGGGAGACGCTGCAGTTGTTTCCAGATGCAAAAATTCCCAAAAGTATCGGGAGCATGAAGCGATTAATGGATTATCTGCTCACAATCTCGAATCAGCTCGCCTACTCGTTGCGATTCAAGATCGCCGTATTTGAAATCACATACCTCAGGGAATCTGGTACTAGACTCGATGTTCTCGCTCGAAAACTTGATACCCTCATGAAGCTCTACACTACAGTGGACTTGGACGACGAGGCAACATCTGCTTTCCACGTCGAGAGCTATCATGTATGGTCTCTCTATGGAAAAGCAAACCTCGCCCAGTGCCACTACAATCTCATAGAGCTCATCAGAGAACGTGAAACAGCCGATTCTACCCCCACGCTGTACCGTTTCCAGACGTGCGTGCTACTGGAACAAGGTTTCGAAGGAGATGCTGATAGTGCGCTTGCCAAGCTCGCATCTCTGGAACCAAAAGATAATATCGGCCGTCTTCAGCTCTTCAAAATCACAAAGCTGGTACTCAACGTGATCTCGCTCACTAAACGGTCCAAGTTTCACGAAGCTACCACTGTGCTGTCAATTCTAAAGTCAATTCCAGCGCGCCAGTGCGTCATGTACCAAAATGCCATAGACTGCGCTGAAATTGAGCTATTGCTGGCCCAGGGCCATAATGCGGGGGCATACGAGGCAAGTATGAGCGCTCATACTAGTTCCTCTAATGCCAAGTTCCTCTTGTATGCAGCCCGATCACTATTTTGCTTTTCTGAGTCTTCAATGAAAGTGCGGCGTATTGAGGCCCTCGAAGTAGCACGCAGCTGCGAATCCTGCAACTCTGTACCCATCAAGATCGAGGCCAAAATTATTCGTGCATTTGCTCATGCTCACTCGGAGAATTTACAAGAATTCAAGCAAGGCATTAAGCTTTGTGACGAATGTATACCTCAGGCAGACTCTGCCCACCGATCGCGCTTGCTCGTGGATGCGCTGGTGATTAGGACTATGTGTGTCTTGCAGCTTTATTATCTCAATAAAGCCACTATCAGCGAGGTAAAAATGAATTACAATCGTGCCCAAGCCCAAGTAGACTCTTTTGAAGGGTCTGAATTCTTACCCCAGAGCCGCCAACTGCGAGACCTGTATGAGGATATCCTCAAGGAAGTGAGTGCGGATGATGCTGATGATCTACGGAAACCCAAGAATAATGATACTCGCACCTCGTTCATCAAAGTAATGGTAGAAGATTCCACCGATCTAAAACGCAAATCATATCATTCTGAACGTCGTGCCTCAAAGAGACGACGGTCGCTTTTGATGCCCTTGTGAGAAGGAGGAGCTGGAAAATATCCACAGACCTTTCATGCCGAAAGCTGTTTTCCAGCGATTTACTATTCCTCCAACGCGAAAAGCTGCCTCCATCACCTCTCTTACCCTCGATCCTCACCTGTGTCGCTTTTTATTTATTGTTTTCAGCTAACTAGCTTAATTATGTACAAATAATATCTTTTTTCCCCAAGATAACTGTTCAGTCCTGCCAAGTTTGGACAAGACGAACAATCAAGTCCCAGGTACCAAACATGATGATACTATTGGGGACTGTGCGGAGCAAGTGAGGAGTTAGACCGCCATACATGGATGCTAGTCCCTCCTCTTTGATTATGAGTCTAAAACAATGAAGCAGACCACGGTACTTGGGTTGGCCATCAGGGGTGCTTGGAGCTTGTCTCAACCGAGTACGCACTACCTCATGGGGGTATGTGAGGAGTGAGGCAGCGAATTTAGCCGCGCCGGCAGCACCTGAGGTAGCGCACCAGTTAAGGAATTTGTCTGATGCCTGGATTGTGTGGCCCATCTCAAGGCGGCGCTTCTCCGTGCGCGAAATAAACAACTTCATTTGCTCGTAGAGAACCCACTGAATTGAACTTTCGATGGTTCCCAAGTAGGAAGCAGAAAGGCCTCGATAAAGGGCACGGAAACCCTCGTTTTTGATGATCTTGCGCGCACAGTCGAGGCTGCCATTATACTCACGTGCTACCTGTTTGTCAAGCTGAAGCCGGGTTTTGACAAGCCAGATAGGGTTAGTTACTGTTGATGTTACAATTCCCGCGCAAACACCCGACCCAAGATGCGTTAGGGAATTTTCGGTGGAGAATCCCTGGGACGACAGAAACTCTTTTGCCAGTCCATATGTGAAAAAATTGACACTTCTTGCAGGTACAACGCCTGCCAGGTTCGGACCCAATCCTTTGAATAGTGATCTGAATCCCTCTTTCGAGTAAATTTGACCAACAATGTGGAAAGTGTCTGCCACATGATAGTACCCCTTTTTGAGGACATTGCCCTGCCGTTTGGTAGCTGTGAGGTCGGCATATATATCAGACTGCAGTCGTGTTTTGACTACATCCAAAGGAGCAGTAAATAAGGCGCCCATCATACCCGCAACACCTCCAGCATAAAAGTGTGTCCATGGCGAGACTTGCGGAGACTTGTGAGTGGGAACAGTCTCTACAGGACTGATTTCAGCACTATCTTCGTCTGATGTGAGATGATCTCTCAACAATTTCGCCGACATTAAAGGATAAATTAAAGATCAAGAAAAAGAAAAAAAGTTCAGATCAGTGATTTGCTGACGTGATTTTTCTATTACTCTAAATTAGGCAAACTCCCAAATCGCTATTGGAGCAAAGGCAGCGCCCAGGTGAGGATATTCGATTTTTGTGAAATACATTTTTTTTCAGCAATACATGCATTACTATATTTAATTTATGCGCATTAAGCTTAGATATAAGTCTCGTAGGCAACAGGGGTGACAGTCTCGGTGCCGTTCTTCAAGGAGATGGTGCGGGCCTCACGGGGCTGAGCAGGGAGACGCTTAAGCTGGAAGCGGGTTCCGTTGGCACGGGCCTCACGCTTGAGCTCAGCGGTCTTCTTGGCACGCTCAATGAACTCCTGACGACACTTGGAGTGGTTGACGTGCTCAACACGGAGGTTGACACGCTTCTCAATGTAACGGTTGCCAACAACCTTGTAAACAATAACACCAACGGAGGTCTTGGTAACGTTAAAAACGATACCGGTCTTACCGTGGTAGAATTTGTGAGGCATACCCTTTTGAATAGAACCGTTAGCCTTGATGTCGACAATGTCACCGACACGGTAGGTCTTAAGGTAGACGCTCATGGGAATAGCACCATGCTTGCGGAAATCACGGCTGAATGCGTAACGGGTGCCGGAGCGGTATCCACGAGATTTACCCATTTGATATTGTGAGAGTTCTCGAGTGTGTGAGTGGATTGTATGTGGAGTGAAAAGTTGCAAGCCCTGTGTTGCTTACTAACGGAGCCCTAAAGTCATGCGGGCCAGAGAGCTGTAACGAGACTTGTGGGGAAACAACGCTGTGTATGAAGGAAAATAGACACGTTTAATCTCAAATTGAGTAGCGCAACTTTAATCGAGACGAGGCGTGACCAACTGCGAGAGATTCATGCTTAGGTATTAGTCGTAGGTGAACAGTACACATGTACGCTCGGAGCTGAAGCAGGTATTTTATTTGTGAAAAACGCGCACAACTATAATTCGAGGGTGATTTACCATCTGGTGGACATAAATTGACCCATACCTGACAATCCACACACCCCACCACACACCCCACCACCCCCGCGGAAGATTACCAATCAGTATAGGGCTCGGAAATCACTCAAACCGCTCCCACTCACATCAAACCCACCCTAGCGAAATTTCACCAGAATGCCCTCCGCTCCCCGCAACTACTCAAAGACATACACTGTCCCCAAGCAGCCCTACGACTCTGCCCGTCTCGACGCCGAGCTCAAGCTCTGTGGTGAGTACGGTCTCCGTAACAAGCGCGAAATCTACCGCATTGGTCTCCAGCTCTCCAAGATCCGTCGTGCTGCCCGTGACCTCTTGACCCGTGACGAGAAGGACCCCAAGCGTCTCTTTGAGGGTAACGCTCTTATCCGCCGTCTTGTGCGCACTGGTATTCTCTCCGAGGACAAGATGAAGCTCGACTACGTCCTTGCCCTCTCCATTGAGGATTTCCTTGAGCGCCGTCTCCAGACCCAGGTCTTCAAGCTCGGTCTTGCCCGCTCCATTCACCACGCCCGTGTCTTGATCAAGCAGCGCCACATCGCCGTCGGCAAGCAGGTCGTCAACGTCCCCAGCTTCCTTGTCCGTCTTGACTCCCAGAAGCACATTGACTTCTCCCCCAAGTCTCCTTATGGTGGTGGCCGCCCTGGTCGTGTCGCCCGCCGTAACGCCAAGAAGAGCGACGGTGCTGAGGAGGAGGAAGAGGAGTAAGTTTTCACTCGTCTCTGAAAAAAATTTGGCATTGCCATAGATATATATTAATTAGTGGCCACTAGTATTTGATTGCGCGCTTTGGCGCGAAGAGCAGCGAAACTAGTGCCTAAATGTAGATCGCTTGCCACATTAACATTAATTCTGTCTTGAGGACGTGTCCCGGACCGCGCACGCAGTTGGGTTGGTTATCCCGAGCCTATATGAGTTGGTGAAGCTCTGGCTCACACACCAGCCAGAATTTCTTATTCACGTTGTCTAGTTATTTATTCCTTATTTATTCACTAATTTATTCCTTATTGCATTACATTTCATTCATTGAAGACTGCCCCACTGCTACACTTGAAGCTCTTCTAATATCTACCTCCTAAGGTTAGACAAGCCAAAGGGAAGATTATCTTGACTAATTTACGCGTGGCATAAACGCGTTCTCTGCAGGCTGATTCTAGACATTGTTCTCCTAATCATGTGCCATTGCCTGCCTTTGAAGCGCCTCACAGTAATAGCTACGTTCTGATTGGTCTGTGGGGGTGTGGTCCCACAGCCGAAGTTCAATAGTCCCACTAAGCCACCCTTATTTCTAAAAAGCAGAGTCGTGACATTTTGTCGAGGTCATGGTATTTCGATTTCAAGGTACGCACCAAGAATCTGAAACCCCTTTACGCTCTGACAAGCCACTCTTCTGAGCATCTATAGATAATCTTTGCATGCGTCCACCGCACGCCTTGAGGCAAAGAGTGTATAATCTGGATCTTGTGATCCAAGCAAGTGTCTCCAAATCGCAACAAGGCCGTCTGTTCAAAATATCTTATCTTCAAACTGCATTCGAGGAGCACAGCTAAAGCGGGGTGGCACCACTCTGTTTGCATAGATCTTCGAGTGGACAGATCGTGCAGCGAGGACCAAAGTTTCGATCGTGCCAAAAAGGCAAATTCCAGTACCTCATAAACATAAATACCAACACTCTGTTGAGGCAGCTTGATTTATATGGTGGGGAAAAAGCTACAAACCCTGTAAACAGTATTCTTCGCTCCATATGCGCTTATGCTTTTGCTCCTCTCGGATGCATGCACGTGTGCCACAGAGCCGGATAAACAAGGGGTGAGGAATAACCGCACAGACCAGCACAGGTTGCATGTGGGATCTGTGGCAGTCGAATCCTTCAACAATTTTCCTGGCTCTGTTTGCCCGTGGTTTGCCCCTTTAGGGGACCATCGCTGATGAAAATGGCCTTCCCAGCAAGATGATCTCGCATGATGCATAGAGATTTTTACTGAAGGTGCATGGACCCCGCATATATGTGCATAAACTCATAGATTCTATCCCGAATCCCGCATTCAAATCACTTTGGCAATACAGAATACTTTTAACAGCATAAAGACGTGGCTCTTTAGCAATATACTGCATGGTGGAACCCCCGATGCCACAACGTCTTTGAGTCGCTCTAGCTCCATACAGCCCCTTTCCTCACCTGAAAATGATTTCTTGGAGCTATATCATGGACTCCTATACCGTCCGGGGCCGCGATAAGGTGAAAACCCCAAGCAGTGCATACAACCAACCAATTAGAGAACGCATGATTTGTGATTACGCATATGTGCACGCAAAAAAACTAAAACCGTTTCATTGGCTGACAGACCGACCCGCTGAATATTAATCAACAAGGTATTGGCGGAGAGCACGATCGGTTGATATCGAGAGCATCGTCCATAAACAGCGAGTTGACTATGCTACAAGTGATGTCTACCTCTAAGATTCCCAAGAGAGAGACAGAGCAGCAACCTCAGCAGCAGTCCCAGGGACTCGGGCCAGGACAAATCGCAATTCTCAACCCAAAGGCAAAGGAGCACAACCCGCGGCCGGTTGAGCCCTCGTTATCGCGGGATAGCCCGGCACCTGAGAATAGAATTAGCACGCCGCTCCAGCGGTCGCACTCCCAGCCCCCAAATCTTTCCAGTGGCTCTGCTGCTGCTGGCCCTGCGCCGGCTAAATTGCCACCCGTCGCGGTACCATCGGGCCCAAAAGCCGCGGAAAATGCAGCGCAGGCACCACCACCGCACATGCAATCCCTGACACAGCCACAAAAGTTTCTCCAGGGGCCCGTTGCGCCGCAAGTGCAGCAGCCAGCGGCGCCCACATCCACTGTCGTACCAGAGCAAGGACCTCGAGCAATTCCTGCGCCGGTTGCGCCTCCAGAAGGAAATCAAGGGGGAAATCCAGGAAATATTCCTCGTAGTGCTCCGCTCAGTGTCCCACCTAGCACTCCCAGCGGCTCAGGCAGCGGCGCGCACCAAAGCACCATGGCTCCCGCGTCAGAGTCTCCTGATGCGTTTGCAGCGCCGATCCCACACTCCTCTGATCACGTCTGCAGTAACTGTGGAGTCACCGATACACCACTTTGGCGTAGAGGGTTGAGGGGAGAGATCATGTGCAACGCCTGTGGGTTGTATGTGAAATCGAGGCGTATATCGCGGCCCGCCAAGCTCAAGCGGAGCCCACGCACAAAAATAGTTCAAAATCAAGAGAACGCGCCCGGGACATGCCCCGGAGGAGGCCAGTGTAACGGTACTGGCGGGTCCCAGGCGTGTTCAGAGTGCCCCACATTTAATAATAGAACAGGGCGCGCTAAAATGACACAGCGCACACAGGAGCATGTCCTCATCTCTTGTCAAAACTGCGGCACGGTCACTACTCCTCTTTGGCGTAGAGACAGCGAGGGTAATACAATCTGCAACGCGTGTGGCCTGTACCTGAGGATGCACCACGAACACCGGCCGGTGAAGATGGTTAAAAACACTATTAAGCGCAGAAAAAGAGCTGTCGAAGGAGATGAGGTCAAATCCCCGCCTGATAACGATTCTCCTGCTCCATCAGCACCCTCCTCCTCTGCGCCTCCAAGGCCCCCTCAATCATCATCAGGTCACGAGCAGCGATTATATGGTGGTCAGGATCAACAGCTAGCACTTGCTACTCCTCATCGACCAAACTCTGGGGCTTCGCAAATATCTATGCCCATCGATTTTACCACTGAACATTCGCCACCTCAGGACGGCCAACAAAGATCCCTCGGCCTGCCTATGCCCGCCGGTGTCCCAAGCTATCAGCCCCTTTCTCTCCTTGAATACCTATCAGGAGACTCCAAAAAAGAGTATTTGCTCGCAGTCCGGCGCCAGCTCCAAGACAAGGTCTCACATATCGAGATTCAGCTCTCTGAGTTCAACAGCCAGCTTGCTGAATGTGACAAGGCACTCGAGAAGCTCAAATAAGTTGTAGCTATATATTTATTCTTATTCAAAGCTGAAGATTTCCCTTGAGTGAATTTAGTGTCCTCTAGTTGATTGTGGTTGTGGTTGCTAATTATGGCCCACAAGTAACGGTGATGGTCGGTTCAACTGTTCACGACACTGCCTTGAGCTTAGTTATTGATATCTACTGTTATTTGGTGATATCTGATGCCCATAAGGCTCCTTTCCTTAGGGTACTCTTTGTTTATTCTCGAGCCTAGGCCCCAATTATACATGTAGGTTTAGATGGGCAACTATTATAATGCAAGGTGAGATCACCCCTGCGTTTAAGCGGAATACAGAATGTTATCCGAATACATCCTCTAAACAAGAAAGCCTCGAGAGTAGATAGCTGAGAGACTGAGGTGAGGGCTCAACCAGGCTCCCCAAGTCACCACGGGGGTACAAATATCGGGGGAAAATTTTCAAGTGGTCTTTTGGAATTCAAATTGATACTGAAAACCCACCGCTCACTGACTCGTGCACCCCTTTAAGCGTCGGGATAGCACCTTGCTCTATAATGCTTGATCCTAGATATGTTGAAAGACTATGTATCGCCAGCGATTACCGTCTAATAAATATTCCCCCCTTGGCGCTTCGTTTACGCTCCGAATCAGGGGGATTGCGACTGAGGGGATGCTTTTTTGTATTGTTGTAAAGTGGTGCAGGACTATGCACAGCTGGAGGCACTGACGGAGACAGTTGGAGGCTCGGATTATGAGAGGGCGGAGAGGGAGACCCCTGGGTTGGTGAATGCGCTGGCGACCACAGCGGCGGGCTCGGCGACGGTCCTGGCCGTGGAAACTGTCGGCCCCTTGTAGCGAGCGAGCTTTGCTTGGCAAGCTGTTGCATCGTGGAGGACCGCCAGGGAGTAGTACCGCCAGGTCGTACCGGGCGTTCGGTTATTACTATTGAGCTGTGGGCGCGGGCCCTTGCCGCTTGCTTTTGGTTGTGCAGGAGCCGTTCGCGAGCGGCGCCCAGATGCCGGTTCTTTTCTGCCTGCAGACTAAAATAATTGTTTCTGAAATTGTCGTAGGGCACGGGAGAGTCCGGGAAATCCTTTTGTATAAGCGTTTTCCAGAGAACATCGCTCTTATCGCGGATGTGTGGAGTCTGGTCTTCAACCGCCTTGAGCTGGCGAGAATTCAGGCGCGAAAGTACTGGCTCAATAAGTTCATAGCGTATATCCCCAAGATCATACAAATATCCAGATACACGCATACATTGGTGTAGCGCCAACTCTTTCAGGCTCGGAGGGTCCATCAAACTAAGTGGCGCTGACTAACACCACAGGCCACTGGTTGCCTCCTGTCCACGTGAGATGGCTGTGACCATGCAAAACTGGTAGGTGGAGAGGATGATGGGCGATTGGAAGTTTAGAATAAAGAGAAGCTACGGATTAAAGAATTGTATTGGTGTCTAGGGGTTCCAAAAGTAAATGGATCAGGTAGGCGGATCAATCCAGCTCGGGGACGAGAAAAACACCGCCCACTGGGGGTATAGCCCGAGTAAACAGACAAAAACACCTATTAGCTAGAAAGTCAAAGATAAAAGAACCACTCAAGACACACGATAATAAATAACAAAGAGCAAAGCCATCATACTTCACGCTGTAATGCTCTAGGCTCGGGCTCTACGGCCAACTGGTCTTCTTGTGGGAGTCTGGGCAGGAGACACACCACCGCCATCTAGTTGTGGAATGACCGGTTCATTGAGCTGGTTGCCAGTTGGCGGATAGATAAGGAGATCATCTTGAGTAAAACAGCCATTGGCAGTCCCAAACGAGATACCCGTTTCATTAGCCAAGTGAAGCAGATTCAAAAAGAATAGCGGGCCCACAAGATCATTGGTTTCGGCAGACTCACGTTGACGGTACTTTTCGACCGTTTTGTTCATAATGCCGCCCATGGTAATGCCAGTTTTCTTGACAGTCTCGGAACCAATCTCATGCTGGAGCTCCTCCAAATTTTCCCAGATATTATCCTTGAAGGTAGCCACATCGACGTTACGCTGCAGATAAAGACCCGACTTTTGGCGCCGGTAGAAACTATCGCCGTCGTTGGCGTCACTTGAGTACATGTCATCGTCAGTGGGATCATCAAAGACCATTTCAATGTCTTCTTCCTCACGCTCATAAATATCAAGGTGCTGAGCCGCCATATCAGCAATATTGTCTTCAGCAACGTCTTTACGCCCAACCAAGTCATTGCCCCCATCAAAGTGCAAATCATCGTCAAACACTTCTTGTTTCGGGCCCTGCTGACCATAATCAGAACCGTCACCAGTCTTTTGATTCTCGCTGACTCTGCCCCGTTCAATGGTACGCCACATGGTCTCGGGCTTGATATCGGGTCGTATATTCAAACGCAGAAAATCGCGCAAATCAATGGCCTCAAATGACTGTGTACGCGGCTGAAACTTGATAGCCGGAAGCTTCATCTTTTCGCTATCACCCTTTACGAAAACTTTCTTGCGAAGAGACTGTAAATCAGCATCGACTTTGACTCCGATCTTGAGCTTGGCCCGCTTGGGCTTCGGAGCTGCCACTGTACTATCGGCCTGGCGCTCATGGATGTTTTTGCGTTGTGCGTATGTGATTGAGCGCCGACTGTCACCAATACTCATATGGGCTAGTACCTCGTCTTTATCCATTTGGTAGGGCATATCAACCTGGTCTTGGGCGGCATCGTCTTCTCCCATATCATCACCATTGCCAGCACCATCGGCATAGTAATCTATACCATCGAGGATATTGCTTGCATTGTATTCACCTTGCTCTCCTTCGGCTGTAAACGCCGACTGATCTCCAAACGTGTCCATGTACGTGTTATCCATGGTGTGGTCGAGATCAGCAAGTTCGCTACCGTCCATTGCCATTACACGACGGAGCTCAGTGAGTTTTGGCACAAGGTGCTTGGTACTGTAGTCTGTCGGGAGCATACCTCTAAACTCGTCGATATCATTCTCGAGGTATTCGTGGTTCAAATTCAAGGGCTCTTTTTCACTTATTTGTGTGTTGAGTGGGTAATCCTCAAATGAAACGCGGCCGAGAACATCGGGAACCATTGACGAGAGCAGTAATGTATTGTAATTACCCTTATCGTAGTCCACTTGGGTTTTCCGAAACAATGGATCGACGCTATTGATATTAGCGTTGAGTTTGAGCTGGATTTTGCGAGAATCAACCAAAATGGGCTCGTCTTTGTTTCGTTTCTTGGCCCGCTTGATAGACATGTTTTCTTTTGTGAGCACGCCCCGAGGCTCATCGCCCTCAGCATCCTCATCTTCTGTTTTGCGAACAGCACTTCCCATATTACTGGCAAACATGTTTGTTTTTTCCTTTAAATCTTCAACCCGGTTCTTGTAAATGTTTGTGGTGGCCCTGAGGGCGCTCGCGGCTTCTGTATAGTCAATTCGTCCTGAAGAATCACAGAACCGATTGAGCTCAAAGTACTCAATCAGCTGTAAGTTCCAGACATCTTTGGCTGCATTCTTTCGGTTCTTGAGCGGCAGCGAGGCTTCATCAATCAGCTCCTGGATATCCACGCGCCGGTCCTCAATGCGAACGCGTTCTCGCGCAGGAGTGAAGATGCCAGAAGTATCACCAGAAGACTGCCGCTGCTGCTGTTGGGCGCTCGCAGAGGAGGCAGAGGGGGGCACGCTGGTGGGGCCCAGCGAGTTGCGCGGCGTAGATACACCGGAAGCGCCTGTTTCACCCGTCTTACGCGGATCAGTCCCTGGAACTGTACGCATTCTTTCCCTGTGCGGAGTTTCTATATTCATTAGTGTAAACTCGTGGCGATAAAGAGACCTTTGGCAGGTTTGTTTTGACTCTTGTGGGTAATATCAGGTAAGACAATTAGCCAAAGGGTATTAGGGGGTCTTAAACCTGACATAATCACGAGGAGGGTATCGGCTACACACGACCCCAAGCTTGGGCCCAGCACTTGAGATCCATCATGCCAGTGGAATTCGAGCCATGGCACTGGCTTTGGCTTTTAGGCAAGTCTCGGGTATAGGCCGTAAAGGAGTATTTCGGGTAACCCTTTTCACTCTGTAAATAAATCGAATTCAAGCTCGTCTAGACTTGTTTGAGCTCCAAAGACCTGTTTTTCGTAGAATTTATAGAATTTTAGACACAGCCATTAGTGCCTGGCCCGGCCAGCCTGGCAGGCCAACTTGGATCTTTGGGCTTGTTTAATGCTCCTTCAGTTTTGGACTTTTGAGCCCTGAGGTTTTGTTCATATCTTGAGATCTCATCGCAGAGCCCCATATCTCGCTAATGGTTACCAGCTTTGTAACCACGATGCCTTCACTCCCCAGCACAACAGTTCCCATTGACTTGGAGTAGCCTGCTTATGGTGATAGGGCTAGAGTGCATATGCCAGGATCGGCGTCTTGCGTTGCATCTCGTCGGCTGCGGTGGGGTGAATTACGGTATGGATGGCGCCTAAATGAAGATCTGTCGGAGCGGTAGACAGGCTTGGACGATTTACAATGACACCATATTGCGACTTGTGGACAAGAAAAGCTATGTACCAATGAGATTAGAGCGTGCTAGTACGATGATCGAGCGAACAAATGTCTGTTTTTGGCAACATATAAGGGTCTCGATTGATTGCTATGTAAATTATGCGGACCCATTCATGACGTGCAGGATGCATTTGACTAGCTTTTTTTCTCTTTTGGCGACGCGTAATGCTGCAGGTAGGAGTGACTGTACCAAATAGCGAGGCAAAGGCGAGTATTAGCCGGCGTGTGCTGCTTTGAGGAAGGTATCGGAGGGTGTCTGGAGCATACTCTTTTTTGATTCAACACAGATTTCTTGTTGGTCTTTTGGAAACAGATTTCTGCGCAGCGCTGCTGCTGCTGCTGCTGCAAATGCATCAAGATGAAACGATGAGGTTTCCCTGCATACATCGCGTTATTGCCACAGCAACGACATTCAACTAGCCCATCCACAACGATTTCCACGACTTGAACAGAGAAAAGTGGGCGCCTAAAGAATGTTCACCTCATTTTAAACTGCCCCTACTTGAGCTAAACTTACCACACCTTGCTCATGGGCCCTCTGGAGTGTGTGGTCTAGACTCAACAAGGGTGTCTTGGAGATTTTAAATCTAGCATAAAGCAGGCACGAGGAGACGAGGAAAACAAAACAAAGCCCCCTGACGATCAAAAAGCGAACCAAGTTTATAGGAACATACAAGCCATAATACTCGACCTAACCACACGTGAATATGGCACCATAACGGTACTCTAGCCTAAAAGATTCATGTATCTTTGAGAAAATGAGCAATCTGACTAAACGCATATTAAGCCGCTTCAACGCGTAGCACTCGATAAGCTGCACACATGATGCATGCATGCACTCACTATATCTACTGACGAGAAGCACTATCGGTGAGGTCCACATGGCGAGTATTGAGGAATATCTCCATGATCCGTTAATTTTCGATACGGTCGCCACAGACCAAGGGAACGACAAGCTACCGTTATTCTCCATTGATCCCCTTACGACCGAAGCGGGGGCACCACTGCAGTTCTTTGATATCGAGCAAACTGTCCAAAATCTCTACGATGATAAATTGGAGGACATTGTGCCAGGAATGACAAACACCAGTGGCCGCAGTAGCAGCGAGAGTACCCCCGATCGGCTCGACTACCAGTTGCCAGAGTTTTCACATACGGAGCATGAGCTCAAGCTGGCGCTTCAGAACGTGCCCATGACCCCGTTCAAGCGACAGTTTATCACCGATCCAGCATGCCGCGGTAATCCAATGCTGTGCCGCAAGTTGACAGTGCGCTGTCCTGCTCGCGGGTGCGGCCGTATTTTTCAAAAAGTTCGCGATGCGGTATACCACTTTGATGATCATTTAGAAAGGGACAAGAACAAGGAATTTCTTTGCCCGTACGAAGGCTGTCCGTGGGGAATTCTCGGGTTGAGCTCCAAGCCATCGCTATGTAGACATATCGGCACTGTTCACGAGGGGCACACCATCAAATGCCAGCGGTGCTGGAAAGAGTTCAAGCGCTTGGATGGACTGACTAGACATGAACAAAAGAACAAATGCGAGCCCAAAGAGAACCCCGACAATCTTGTCAAGGTCAAAACTCGGCAACAACTAACTGATGAGATGTTCGATAAGCTGCAAGGATTCAGATTATAGATATTTATTATTAACGCTTCTATACCTGTGAGTTTATTTCCTCGTTTTCTTTTGATCTGCCTGTAATCTATCTGGGCGTAACCTACAGTGCGGTGCCTGGCCCATCTTTTAATTTTCTATTTTTCTTTTTGATTCCTTGGAAGCTTTTTCGCCGTGCATCCCCCAATATATGCATAATGTGGGGGTAGTATGCGGACTTTCATGACCGTCCCTGCGTTTCAGATGCTGAAACCCCTGACGCCCGCTTTCACTCATTCTAGCCTCGGTTCAAAACAACTTATTCACAGCCAGTACCGAGACGTGTGCCGCAGCTGCAATGGTCCCGATCCAACACCCCTGGGTTCGCGAGGGTATTAGATTGCTCGCAAGAAAAGGGTACTTAAAATAGAAAACATCAGCTGATAATTATGTAGAATGCATGTACACGCAGGGCCTCATGCGCCTGCATCTGCGTTGCCACTATTTACACGCTCGACGCCACTAGAGTCTACACAGCTGCATTTCGATAGAGCATCCCTGGCATAAAGGGCAAGTTCATGCTGCTGCAAGCTGTCGATCCGATGCAGGGCGCACCCCACCCGAGAGAACCCGTCGGGATATAGGTGCTTTTTCGGATCACCCCATATCCACAGGTACATAAACAATTGAAAAGCAAGAGGTTTAGCCAAGAAGCAGAGCAGAAATCACAGCATCTGCACACCAAACAATCGCACGGTGTTTGGATCATAGATGCAATAATGGGGGGGCATGCCGCGAGAGCATTTCTTATCAATAAAAGTACATACTATAACAAGTAGAAACCGATAAATAATTAGTGGGGTTGCACATGGGGCCGTTCTTCCCACGCCATGCGTTGGCTAAAACTCATGTTTTCGGGGTTAAGTGCTTCTTGCGGGTCGGGACTCTCTCTGTGGCCCACCTTCACGCAAGTAGCCCACTTTGCACCCGGCGATGCTCGATGATCAAGGATGAGGGCTTCCATACCGATATTAATAGGTGCGCTGCCCACGAAGCCGGCAGGCATCTGTGGTGGTGAGGATTCCGGGACGGCGACCTCCTTGTCAAAGTGTGTGAATTCTCGCTCCGAGTCTGATTCATGTGTCCCGTACGCATCCTCAAAGCTGATCACAGGCTCCGAGTCCGAGGGGGTCCAGCTGTAATGCGTGAGATCGAGCCTTGGGGGAGAACTATGGGGGGATTGCGTGCTTGTGGGTTGTGTTTGCGAGTTGGTCTCTGGAGTGGTGCAGACGGGGGTGGTGAGTGCATTTGCGCAAGTCGATTCTTTAGCTTCGTCGCCGGATTTGGTGTCAGGCTGATCGTCGCCAGGGGCCCCACCACCATCATCGTCCGCCTGTAGTGTGTCCACAACAACAGGTGCCGGCTCACTCGGCTCACTCGAGAACGCACTCGCAGGCCCGGGCGACCCACCAGCCTGCAGATCCTCATCCTCACTTGAGCTGTCGATTGTAGTGTAGTTGTAGCGTCGATCGGAATCATCTGAGTCGTACAGATCGTCATCGTTGTTGGAATAGAACTCCTCGACCTCGGGCGGCAGCTCGCTGAATGAGACTCGTTTCTCCATGGTGCTGGGTTCCCGCTTGACAATGCTTTTGAGGGTGGGGACCGAGTCTGTCTGTGATGAGCGCCGGTGCTCTTGCTCTTGCTGGGCCTGCCGCTGTTTAAGCAGGTTGCGGCTGTAATTTGCAAGCTCGTCCACCCGGATGTGAGCAAAATGCTTGATTTGCTCAATCAATAACAACTCTCTCTGATGCACCTTCTCATACAGGTCCCGTGGTCCCGCACTGATTTGCTCCAGGAGCTCCGCCGGTATCTTGGTTAGCAGCGTTTCCTGAACAGTACAATCTGCCATCTTTTTAAGATATGAACTGATGATATTCTAAAGGGCTGTACTTTTGCTTTGCAAGTGTGCTGCTGGTGAGTAGTAAGCTTGTATGTGCTTGGTTGTATGGGGTAACCCCTCGTGCAAGAGGGCCCAGGCCCAGGTGTCAGCATATGCTTATCGCTGGGTGGGACGCAAGGTCTGAGACTCTGCTATCTTTTTGAAACTTGAATCCAACACCGCTTTACTCGCCGATTTTTTCTGATTAAACTTGAGCATCGGAAATCGAGCGGGCCGCAGATAGCCTATTGCGGCGCCTCCATTTCGATATTGCCCGTTTGGGATTTTATAGTGTTTAGTCTAGGAAAAGGGGCTGCTGATCCGGTCTAGACCAGCCGGCTGAAACCATTGTGTTGAGGCTAGTGCCGCTACAGAGATGCTAGCCACAAAGGCGGTCCCATGACGCGGCCTTCCAGGGCAGTTGCCCCCGCCTCCAAAATGTGGGTCTTTGCCTCCCCACCAAAGGGTTATCGATAACAGAGCCTCACCAATCAGCGCCGTCCTGCACGGCGTTTCAGGGCGGCTGGCTACTTAAATTTAGAATTTAAATTACATAGCAGGTATAGGTCAATTAGTGGATGAGATTAAAGAGTCAAAAGGGATATATAGTTGCTGCAACGAGGCAAGTGGAATGGATACATCCGTTCAATTAGATTAAGAGAGTGCTTGACACTGCTGCTACTGCCGCTGAATTTTCCGCGGATCAAGTGTCCACGCCGTTATAAGACACCTTGAAACTCCTGTTGTTCCCGCTCCAGCATATTACCAGCGGAGCTTTGTGAGTAGGACCGCACGTTAGGCGCAAACATGCCGAGTTGACGCATACAGACTATGCTAGTGGTAAATATGTTTCAGTGTATCACCCCGATTTTGCATGCTAGTTGCCTTGACGTTCTCTTCAAAGCCTTAGTTTTGTCTTTCTATTTGAGATCAAAGGGTGGGTGTGGTTTCCATGAGAGACACCCAGAGAGACACCCAGAGAGACACCCAGAGAGACACCCACAAAGATACCCCTCCTCTCAAGAGATGCCCGCACAAAAATTAAATATCTAAAGCTGTGTACTTTTACAAGAGGTCTGAGCTGGCGCCCTTGGGAAATAGTCTGGGCTCTACCAACTACAAATACTCTCTTACTCTCACTTCAAAGCCTCCTTATACTTTTCCTGAAGAGATGCTTCGCCAACAGGCTCGTCGTCGTACTCATCCGGGTCAACAAACTGATCATCATCGTCGTCTTCAAAGTCGCTGAGTGCGCCATCTTCTTTGGGTACGTCATTGAGCACTCTCTCAAGATCCTTGACTTTCCGCTCCTTGGAGCGCTCCTCCTTGACCTTCTTGACACGCTCCTTTTCGGCAGCATACTCTACCTCAAATTCTTTTGCCTTTTTGTCGACCAGGAGCGTGAACTCTTTGAACCCGCTACCAGTCATTGAGGAAACCGCACAAAAGTCGAGTGTTTTGTAGAATTCTTCGAGCATTAAGCTCATCGAGGACATGAGAGAGCCCATGTATCCAGTCCCGTTCTCGTCGTCGTCAAGCTTGAGGGCTTGCTGAAACGCCTCAAAGTCCTGCATCCAATCCATGGCAAACTGGGGATCTTGTACATCGCTCTTGTTGAATACAATAATCATTGGCAGTTTGGTTTTATAGAGGATCGAGCACGCATACAGCATGTTGGACATGAAAGTTGCTGGCGAGGTGCACCTCGGTGTGTCGACAATGTACGCAATTATTGTGGGGAAAACTGAAGCAAAAGAGTCAGTGATGATCTGGCCGCTGGCGCTCCAGATGAAGGCCTCAATTTGGCCGGGGGTGTCTACTATCATATGGTCGTACTCAGGGGCACGTTTCTCGGTCAGGGCAATAACCTGATCGACTTTTGTTGCAAATAGATTCAAGCAGGTCATAATGGCACCATTGGGTCCCAAGCTATAGTCCTTCATGACTTTTTTGTAGTTGATAGAATCTCTGATGTCGATGTTGGCTCCGTACGGGATCTCATGGACAGCCGGATCTAGGTTGAGGACGTAGGGAGGTTTACCGCTCGCGTGAAGATCACTATTCAATCGCTGCATAAACGTGGTCTTGCCACTACCGGCCATACCAACACATAGCACTGTCGCTACCATGACAAATTTTTTTTATTCAGGAAAAATGGTGAAAGTAACATATGCACAGTCTAATGGTAGTTTAGATTTTTAAAGTACGTGGTGGAGAAAATCAAGAATTCATCGAGAGTTCTTATAATATCACAAGAGCAGAGCGCATTTGGTACTACTAGTTGTAGATAGGCAGTCCAAGTGAGTAAATACCCTAGGGATGAACGAAAAAAAAAACGTTAAAAGGGATTAGAACAATAGAAAAATTCACACAGGGACCATCACTCAAGATAGAATATATTCATGAAGCAATGAAGTCTCTTTGGCACACCTACGAACCACAGGAACTGAAATCTGTGCAGAACAAGCGTAGGCATATATTCTGGGCAACACTGTGACTGTACAAACCGTATATGCAAGTTGTGAATTGATATGTATTGACTCTAAAAGTCGTCTATAAATTTTAAATAGCTCTCATCACCGGAGTGAGATGCGCACGAGCCAGCGGGATCTACATGTGCTTGGCGTGCTCATCACCAACGGGTTTCTTCACGAACCTGTCACCCTTGAACCATCTTTCGGTGGGGGGATCGCGATGAGGAGGGCTGAGGACATCGATCTGATCGTTGAATGCTTTGAAAAACTCGGTCACAGCATTTGCAAACCATTGCTTGCCGTCTGCCTGGAACCACCCCAAATGGCCGCCACCAGTGGTGCTCACAGTGTGTGTGAACCCATTAGTAGCGAGCTCCCGGTACGGTACACTTGCATCAGCGCAGATAGGATCGTCCTTGGAGTTTAGCACGAGGCTAGGGGTGCGAATATTGCGGAGGCGATTGACGGGCGAACCGTTACGGTAATAATCAGTCGCGGAATCAAACCCAAACGCCAAAGATGTAAAGTTCTCGTCGTAATCCTGCACCGTCTTGGTGTTGATGTTGACCCAGTTGACACTGTAGGGGTATGCATCCTTGAGAATCTCGGCGTGATACCGCGTCAAGCGCGACAAGTTGCTTGCCATAACCCTAGAGTAGAGGTTTCTGCCCAGAAAGCTACTGTTTAGGGCGAGATTCGAAAGGTTCAGGTCCCAGG